>VUQI01027014.1:0-17350 GCA_015106735.1 Paratilapia polleni
ATTGAGCAGATCATAAATCTCTTGTAATGCTACCCATGTTCAGAATGATTATGCTAAAAGTGGATATTGGAACTGATGCTGGTGCCATTAACAGGCAGGAAGTAAATACTCAGACACGAAGACAGAAGCTTCCTCTCACTGAGATGGGCATTTAGTCCTGAATATGCGTATGGCGAGGAAGTGAGGAAGAGAGCAGGGGGGGAACTTAACAATTAGCGTTCATAATGAGATCAGGGTTATCAGACGACTCGCTGGTCACGGATGATGAAAAGAACACTAATTCAGTTTGTCTCTTCCTTTCTTCCGCTGGCCCTCGTTACTTGCTAAGGGACAGTGAGAAAGAGAGGGGAAGGGTGGGGAAATGTCCATATTATGAATAACTCCTATCAGACATGTGCTAAATTATCGCGGCAAAGTAATTTCATTGCTTGCATTAGTTACAATAACTGCAGGCTAAAACGAGCACAAACCATGATGGCAATCTCATTCTCGCCTATCTGCAGATCTTGGTCCTGTTCTTCCCAGTTTTATTCTTCTGCATCCTGTTTACTCTCTTTTTCTTTCTTTATCTATAAATACCAAAAAGGCTGGCCTACTGCACCTCAGTTGGAGCTAAATGAGTGTAAACAGCCCTGACTGGGGCAGAGACGGATGAGTGGCATCGCAGAGGGAGGAGGTTGAGAGATGGATAGAGACACAGACAGAGGAGGAGAAGACAGAAGAAGGGATGTCCACACACACCTCTCTATAGAGTTGCTTGAGAAAAACTGCCTCAGCCCTGCCATCTGTGAGCTAAAGAAACCCGACACAGGCAGTAA
This sequence comes from Paratilapia polleni, assembly GCA_015106735.1. NCBI lineage: Eukaryota > Metazoa > Chordata > Actinopteri > Cichliformes > Cichlidae > Paratilapia > Paratilapia polleni. The sequence continues at coordinate 819 of VUQI01027014.1, forward strand.
TCAGCAGCACCCATGCAAACACAGACACACACACACACAGTCACACAGAGGCATAGTGATTTGTTGTTTACTGTTATAATTTCTTCAAATCCTGAAGTAGATAGGATATCAGTTAGGTGTATTTCTTGTTTCAAAGAGTTTTGTCGCCACACCCGGGACCTACAATCCCATTCTCATCGATGCCCCTCATCAATGGAGCCTAATCATTAAGACTGATTAGAAGACATCTCAGTGTGAAAGGACCCCCGCACAAGCCATCTATCACTAACGCACACAGGCACTCACTCACACACACATACATTGAGACACAGACACGCAAACCAACACATACACACACAAACATACACGCACAGGGGCTTCATCCATCACCCCCCGTGGCTGGTCTATCTGAGGTCTCAGTGATTAGTTGTCCTGCCTGGCTGAATTATGATGTTAATAAGTCACCATTAGTTCCCCTGTCCTCACCCAATTCACACATGTAAGTGAGTGCACGCACACACACAAACATACCACTTCCATATTGTCCGGGAACGCAATACAGTGAATTAAAAAAAAAAAGAAAAAAAATGAACCCATGGTGTGTTTTCATCATCTTTTCTAGTACAAAATCTTTTGAATATTAACTAAAACTAATTTTAGCAACAGCATTTAAATAAATGTTGTCACTTCGTAATAATATTTTACACCCACACAGACCTTTTCCAAGGAAGACATTTTTGCCAAACCAGGGAAAACGCGGGTGCTACTGTTAACATTTCTCATTTGTTCAGTGAATTTGAAGAAAAAGAAAAAGCATTAACCTATGCTGTTTCTACTACACAAATTTCGAACTCAGGGACCAGCTTCTGTGCATGCTGGTTCACTAAAACATATCCACAGCATGAGATTAGAAACACGTATGAGATGACAAGCAAATTTACATATAAGTTATTTAGGTAGAGGTTATCAATACGCTAGAAATGCAGCGATCGATCAGCCAGTGGCTGGAATCAACTGGTTTACAGCTGATTAGCAACGACTGGTGACGAGCCTCAGATTTACCCGTTTCTGTGCTGATCTGCCACAGCCTGACAGCCACCTGTCCACAATTGTAACTGCACTTTGTCAAGATGCAGACCGGAACACAGTGGTAGCGTTTTAGCAATATGCCCTGAAAATGTACAAATCAATATAAATACAGAATTGATTTGCACAAGCTATTTTTTTCCCTGCAAAGCAATGGCCTGTAACTCTATCTAACATTCCTCATTTTCTCAGTTCTACCAATCTTTCCACTAATCTTCTCTCTTTTTGCATTAAAGTAACTATTTTTCAACATTTATTAGCTAAAACGCAAACATAAATACTCAACTCAAACACCTGCTCAGCTCGGTCATCACTGTTTAAAGTACACAAAGAAACTCAACACAGCAGCACAGTAACACCACCACCAACTAGTATTTGAGAGGTGCAATTACAGAGCCACGTACACATGTAAAACATGTTGGATAAAGTGGGATAACACCGCAATGCATCACTAGTTGGATTTTATATGTACAAAAAAAAAGCTCTGTCCAGTAACCTGGAGCACTTTTTTATTTGATTTGTTTGAGTATCCTGGTGGTCTGTTTTTTGCAGACATAAATTAAACTTTACATTACAGTAAAACCTCCAGTAAATAATTATGTATGCTGCCAATTATAGCTCTTACAAAGAAAATTGGAATAAGGTCAGAAACTTTTTAACTGGAAAGAAAATTGCATATCTACAATAAGCCTGTTGTGCTTTTTTTCTTCCCTGCAGATTAACATTTGCTTTCTTTTGTTGGTTGTTGCAATTGTCTAAATTAACCTTTGGAAATAAATAAAAGAAATAATAACATACATTTAACAAATTCACATAATATAGCAAATATGTGTGCAAACATCATTTTTACTGATGAATAAGTAATTTCACTTCCCAGAATGTCACAATACACAGACTGCATTATAGCACCAAATAAAGCTCAGTGGCACTAAAGCAACAGGACAAACGTTTGGTGCTGAAAAAAGTTTGCACCAAATGCAAATACTGAAAAAAACTGTGACACAAAATGTTACGTAAACACACAGAAAATCAAATGAGCCAATGTGTGCTGGGGAGCCAACACAGCTCAAACATGCTAAAAGAGACAAAGTAAGTCTAATTAATTGTATGCATCCAACTACTCCCTCAACAAGAACACCATGCAGCTGTGCTGCTAATCACAAAAACTCATCAGTAGCTGAAATACAGCTTAGACAGACACACACTCAGCAAGCCACAATAACAGTCTTAGATTTCGTAAAGGCAGCGTTCCCAAACAAACCACAATGAAAACACTCACAGACTGACTTTGTTGTTTTGGTGACTGAGTATTGAAGTCTTGTAGGCTGTAATCTTCTATATTTTACACAAAAAACACATCTATATCCAAATAAAATTAAACTGTGTCACTGTTCATGGTAACGACACAAATGAGAAACCCTGCAAATCAAATCCGACCAAACGCCAAGGGCAATAAAGCCAACAATTTAAAGCTGCAACACAAAAAGGGTTTGCTGTCCAATCTACCCAAGCCACACTTAACAGGTTGTTTTGATATCAGTAACAACATAGTGCATTAAGTTCAATGAGGTGAGCCAATGAGAAAGACATACTATATGCAGTCACATAAGGAACACAACCTATAGCCAAATGTAGTATAACAGTTTCTCAATTCATGGCTGTCAACACAATAACTCACATGATAAATTAAAATTACTTTCACTCACAGGTAGCATGTTTGGATCCATCCACACACATTTATGGCATCATTGAAGTCTCCCATCTTGGCTTCAGCTACACCAGTTTGACCTTGAACTGACAGTTATCAAGATTATGGCAAGGATGTCCAAACTCATTTTAGCTATATCCAGTGTTTTTATATCTTCTCACAGCTGGACAACATTACTGGTAACACAATTTAGCTGTTCTGAACTCACTATAGCTGGTGTAAAACTGCTAGCTTGCTTGATTATTGATTGATTGATTGATTGATTATTAGCACAGATATAAAAGTCATACAATTTGTCAGAAATATTATATATTTTTTTTCTCATCCTATGGCAGCTGGGATAAGCTCCAGCCTCCACCTGCGACAATGAATAGGATAAGCGGAAGAAAATGGATGGATGGATCCATGGCTTTAACTACTTAGCATAACAAGCACGAGCATGTGCGCGTGAAGGTGAACAAATCCTCCTCCCATGTAATGACAACAAAAGTTAATGTACATTACCGTACCCTGTTCTTCTTCATACTTACAATTGTCTCCAAAAGTAACTCCACCTACTCCCCGAGATTAAATACATTTTTGTTTTTCTGACTTTTTCTGTCCAGAAAATACTACAAGTATTTACGAGGATACCTCTATGGCACTGATTGCCTTAGTGTGGCCCCCTGGTGGGCTGTGAAGACACCGCAGGTGGGCAGTGAACGGCTTTCCCCCAATACATAAATGAAAATTTTTTAATGTTGAGTTTTGTTCTTAACTTACCATAAAATATCTATTAATAATGTTTTTATTTATTCATTCATTAATTTATTTATTTAATTCTTCTGACCTAGGCATATTTTTTAACAAATCTCATCACTGACTAAAAATAGAAAATCTGTTAATAGAAAATGACCAAAGATTTGGGTAAGCTCCAGAAAATTTTCAGATATCAAAGTGGAGATCCCAGGTATTTGTGTTGCTTATCTCTTACGGTTTACCGCTTGTAGCATCATTTGATACATTTGTATAACACCTGTCACCCGGCAATATGCCTGAAATGCTTCACAAATACAAAATTACAATTCTACACCAGGATAATGGCAGTAAGATACCAACAGTTTTTTGTTGTCTCTTTCACTAATTGTTTTTTCCATCCCCAAATCCACAGGTTACCCAAAACATTCATATTTTAGACAGAAAAGGTTTTCATTTACCATGACAGAGATGACTGCATAGACATCAATGCTGTAAACCAACATAAAATGATTTTTTTTTTTTTATTATTATTTCACTTGTTCTATCCCTTGTAAGAGCCATCATATGTATTACTCATATACACTGCAGCCTGGCACCAGAAGAAAGGAATTAGTAATACTACTCCCCTGTACCAACAAATACATATATGGCTGGTATAAAGAAAGCTCCCAGGACATTTAGGTCAAACTGTGAACCAGCAGAGGTTCATGACAGTTTCAACTGTGTGTTTGCAGGCATACAGTGGTTAACAAATGTATTAGACCACCTGTCATAAAAACAAGAAAGACCATCCAGCATCACAAAGTGCTTCAATGCAGACTCTTTCCTTTTCAGTGAGTTCTCGACGTTTTACCATTTTGAACAGGAGTGAGGAATTTCAAACTGAAGTCACTTGTTTATACCCAAATTTGAACCGGCACACTGGACTTCTCTGAGAAGTCAGAAATTAATCAAGCATAACATTCAAACGCTAAAACTTTTTTGTTGTTGTTGTTCAGGAATACAAGTAAAAAACTGTAATTTGGCATCTTAATCAAAAAATAATAAAATGCTTTACTATTTTTTCAGCTTTTTTGTAAAACTGTAAATTTGAAAATTCATGGATAGAAACAATAATTGTATTTTAGCATTAAAAATATCATTTTGATTAAAGGGCTTAGACATACTGGTGGATTAACCATCACAGAAACATAAAAAAGGATTTTGGTAATTACCAGTACTGTTAAATTAGGGCAGCTGTGGCATAAACCTTACATTGGGTGGTGGTCTAATAAATTTGTTAAGCACTGTATGTACTCATTATTGTAAAGATGTACTTACATAAGTGTACGTGTTATTTTTCTTCACTTAACATATAGCATAGCATTTGTTCAAGTGCTCTTGACCAAAGGCATTTGGCGACTTGGTTTGTCAAAGTCACCAAACCTTTTAAGACTTTTTTTTTTTTTTAATCGGATTTGACACATGATTCTATATACTGCATATATACAGTGTAGATGGTTATATGTTTGTATGTTCTGGTGACCATTGAAATTAAAGTTATGACTCACTCCCCATAGTTGTAGAACAGGGGTTCACATGCCCAAACAACTGCCCAGAGGCTTTACCAAGGACTTGCTTCTAGAAGGATTTTGCACATAAGCCAACATACTACCTCAAGCATGTCTTTGATATGCTTCTTGGCTTAGTTTTTGCACACTAGTTAAAATTTTAAAAGGATTCTTAGCAAATTCATGTGTTAAGCGTTATTATATGTTGTTGTTTTTTAATTATTATAAATGACAGCATATCTTTATTTTTCTAAACTCTCAAATAATGCGAGTGCTGTTCACCACAAAAAAACATTTTTGGTCTTCATGTACAGTAAAGAAAGTATGAAGGAAGTAGGGTAGCGATTTCCACTCCACCGAATTTTGTATATGTTTTAACAAGACACAAGGGAAAGTAGCTCTACTGCCAAGGGTGAGACTTTTACAGTGATTTCAACCTCTTGAAATACACTTCATGAACTCTAACCATAGACATAAAAATAAAGGATACCTTATACAAAGACTAAGCTGCATCCATTTATTCTTACTTATGAAAAAACAACTTCACACTAAAAACGTATTTTGACACCATGCACACACACAAGCAGACCTGTGTGTGTGTGGGTGTGTGTGAGTGTGTCCAAGTCAATAGCATTTTAGTCAGACATTATTCTTCTCAATATGAACATACCTGAGCTCTGTCTAAATCAATATCAGAGAGGGATGGAGGAACAGACTAAGCTGGAGTAGATAGATAAAGCCATTAGGGCCTGTAAAATATGGAGATGTGGCGTGTGCCTTAGAAGTGAGTCACTGATTAGGATGAGTCAATAGTGATGTGCATCATTGTTGCTTTATAAGCTGTAGTACCATTTGAATATAGCCCTAGAGAAAATCTATAGGTAAGGGTAAACTATTGATCAGCAAATAAGGGTGCACAGATCAATTAAAATGTGCGTCAGTGGGATGTTCAGAAAAATGTATTTCATCAAAATAAATCAAGAGCCAATCCTCATATGCCCCATTCAATTTGATTTAACTCATAATTACCTGCCTGTGAGGTGTAAGTCCTGTTTAAGCTTTACTGAGTCATATTCCAGTTCAGGAGCTGTCCTGTTTTATTTCTGTTCATAACATTTTCAGTTTCCTTTTGGGAAACAATACACCACAGATACAGTTTAGTTGCAGTACTTGTTACACGTGATATGCTATGAATGTAGCCCATCTCTTTTTGTTGCAAATCATAGTGTTTCAAATTTGTCCTTTATCACATAAAAGTACACCAAAGTACTGAGTCATTCATGTCTGTGTTTCTAATTATGTCAATATTCAAATCCTCAAAGCATCTAAACTTTTCTTTCAGGTTTTTGTTGGCAAGTATAGAGGGCCTTTTTGAGCAGATTGCCAGGATAACACACAATTTTTCAATCATGATCAACAAACATTACTTGAATTAATTGCAACATATTGCTTTTCATGTGAAGACTCAAATCAACTCTCTTGTTGTTGTTTTTTTAATATCCAAGGGTCAATGCCTGAGAAATATTACAGACAATAAGTCCTTGTGGTGGCTGTAGGAAGCAAATTCCAGGCAGGGCTTTGGAGGCCATCTGCTCTTGTGTCCCAACATAATGGCTGGCTTATGAAGGCTATATCCTCAAATTTGGCTCTATGTATATGCAGCAGACTATGAGCCGTCTGCCATTTGAATCAAAACAAATGCAGAAAGATCAGATCATTTCCAACATGTATAGTTATTGGAAACGTTGTGAAGAGGTTCTTCAAACAACATACTGGTGAAATCTATCAATTTCCTTAAATGTTTATCCAATTTAGGATTGCAGGGGAGCTGGAAGAGGGGCTGGAGCCTCTCCCAGCTGTCATAGGGCAAAAGGCAGGGTACACCCTGAACAGACTGACACAACCATTTACACCAATGGCCAGTTTTGAATCATCAGTTAACCCAACATGTATGTCTTTGGACAGTGGGAGGAAGCCAGAGTACCCAGCACAGGGATAACGTGCAAACTCCACACAGAAATTCCACAGCCAGCTAGTGGATTCAAACCTGGAACTGGCTTGCCATGAGGCGACAGTGCTAACCACTGCACCACAGTGCTGCTCTGGTAAAACCTACCAAAAAGAACAACCAGGATTTATTGTTCCACTTGAGAATCAGCAGCATTGAAATATCTGCATGTGTGCTTAGTTTTCTCATCTGACATTATATCAGCCTTTCTTTTTTTTCTGTCCCTCTGTCTCTCTCATACACTTTCTCTCTCACGGGGAGGTTTCAACTCAACTTAGCGTGAATATGTTTGAGTTTGAGCAAGGTGTTTCCACCAATTTCCACCAAAGCTGTGAAGCCTGGGTGAAATGGGATTGTCATTTTAAAGAAAGCTGGGATCGCATTATTATGCTTTGATACAGCATTGGTAAGTTCAGCTGACATAGTCATGCACACAGACACACACATACACAGAAAAGTGAATTTGCCTGTGTGCTGAAGTGTGAGAAGATAAGCATTATGCAGCTTCAGTTTCTCTCTGGCTGACAGAATTAGCTGAGGTTAATGTCTACACCTCAGTTTAGGAAGAAAATGGAGAGTGCTGTGCATGTGTAGAGGAGCTTGGCAGGGTTGACCATTTTCTCCTCTTCTGTAACTTCATTAAAGAAATATAAAAAGGCAGGCCATTAGGGCAAACGCATTCACCAGCCTCTTATTGAGAGATGCTTTTAGAACAATCTAATTCACCACAAATTGTATGGCTCTCCAACAACACACACACTTTTCTAATCTTCCAAATATGACTGTAGCTATGTGAGCTCAGTGAGTGCTGTGGGAGGTGGAAATGGGTGGCACCGCTTTTCCACAGTGATAAAGTGGCACCTCAAATACGGCGGTCTGCCCGCCCTGCCCGTTTATTAAATGGTAAAAGGGGAGAGAATGAGAAAGCAGGAGACCAACAGAGATTGCAAAAACAGACAAATTTGAACTTCACACCCATATTTCCTTTCTCCGCCTCTCTGCTAACAGCCTCCATGTTCTAACCTCTCTCTTCACCATGTGTGCCTCTCTGTATGAGTTATTAGAGATGAGAGGAAGTCATACACTGTGTGTGGTTATTAGTATTGATCTGAGAGCCGTTCAACAACCTTTTCCCGCTGATTTTCTTCGAGTTTGCCCTCCCTCCTATTCTTACCTTATATCTGTTAAGAGTCTCTACCCCCACTCCCCACTCATCCTTCTTAGCTCACTATCTATATAGTGATTCTTTAGCATTTTGTCTGCTGTGTCTGTTTACTGTTTACTGGATATTGTGGCCTTAATACTGCCTCACACATTCACGCATATACTGCTAACTGACCACGGAAACAATAAAATTACACTTAAGTGCACGACTGTGTATTTTATTGACCAATAAAGACCACACACACGTCCACACTTCATTTGTGGGGTTTGCTCACCATGCAGTCTCTCACTCACACACATCTACTATTGAAACTATTACTATTTACCATGAGGTCTTTGACTCTCCTCACTTGGTGCATGTAATACTGTGCCTGGTTTCCTGTTGAATACCCACATGCACATGACATACAAAGGCACGCATACTCAAAGTCAAACTAATGTGCATAATGTGAAAAGTTAGTGGAATGTTGCTTTATTATTAATATTAGTAGTATTCAATTAACTCAGTTTAAGGCATTTATATTTTTCATGGTATTATTTCTCATAACACACACAAAGACACAAACACTTGAAGACATGTGAACCATGTCAAAATAACACAGATTGGGCATAGATTAACAACCATATTTTAGAAATATATGCTCACTGTATTGTCGTTTTACCTCCATTTCCTCCTGGTAAAGAATTGACACTGGCCATCTGACAGTTTATTGGGAAAAAGCTTAAATGCTCAGTTTCACCAAATTCTAAAGCCACCCTCAGTCTTTAGCTATAATCTTAACTCCAGCCCCCAATCCAGTAGATAATTAGCTTTAGCATTTTTAGTGCTATTGGCATGTCCGTCCTCTGTGGCCATGTCTATTAGTCTTGGCTAATAGGGCAGCCATCAGTAATGAAGACACACTACATAGTTGCTAATGGCTTGTGGGAGAGATGTAAACAAGGTCAAAAGTAAAATCAAAGCAGCTAATAACAATGAGAAGTAAATGAAAGACAGCCAGAATCGTGTAAAACAATAACGCAGCTGCCAGAGTAATAGTAATAAACTAAAATATTTGTAAGAGGAAAAGGGAAGCAAAAGGCATTTTCCTGGGGGAAATCATTCTGCCATGTACGGTTATTTACAGTTCAACCTGACCTGTCCTCTGTTGTCTGGGAATCTCTCCCAAGCTTTGTGCCACTTAGGAGGACCAGGAGGATAGTTTTCTAAAAAGAACAACTTATAAATGGAGGCCATCTTCTGAGGGAGAAACAAGGGCAGTCGACACAGCCAGAAAGGAGTGCAAAAAAGGGCTGTACCTGATTTTAGGTAGGTAGGTTTGAAGTATAAGATGCTAATTCAGTTAGTTAGTTCAGTTATTTTGCATTCTAGTTTCTGTATGAACAATATGCAGCAATACCAGTAATGTCTGAACCAAACAGTAGACTGTAAAAAGTCTGTAAGTCAGTTTTAATGTTGAAAACTTGGGTCATACACAGGTAGGCAGTGCAAGAAGCAAACACTTGACAACAGGGGCAGGGTCCAAAAATGGTCCCAAAACAGTGGCCAGACAACTGCTGGAAAGCTCAACAAATACCAAGACAACCTGGCAAGGAGCAAAGGGGAGCATGGATGTATATATATACTGGGTGGGTAATGAGCTGATGGGAAACAGGTGTGGCTCAAAATTGGCAGGACAAAAAGAACAAAGGGAGCAGAACTAGCAACAATAAAACCAGAATTTCAAAATCAAACAGGAAATGATTAAACAGAGTCCATGCTGGTCGTCACAATACCGCATACACACACACACACAAACACTTTGTAGTCACAAGGCCCATCAGTGTGAATATAAATATACAGAGACACAAGTACCCAATTATTAAGATCTAACTGGTTTTTATACTTGGAAAATGGGAAAATGGGAGCTGCAGCAAGGAATTTAAATATTTCTGTATCTATATAAAAGGACTCTTAATGTTTCATGGCAGGAATACTCCTGATTGATGACACATCTGTAGAAGAGATATTTTTTTTCCTTTTACCAGAGCAAACTACTAGGTTACATATCCGTCTCTCATTTGTACTTGTTCTCTTTCTCTCCATCTCACCACCCCCCTCCCCCTCTGCGTGAATGTGAATGATATTCAGTTACACGTTAATCCGCCCTGGATATTAATTACAGTCTCCATTAACATTTAATAAATACTTCCCAGGTGGGCTTGCTGCTGAGTGAGCTGAGAGTCTTATCGAATATTAGTCCTTTAATTGGCCTTTCACTCCAATGAATGGCTTTTTAATTAGCGAGCAGTTATCATTCCTCCACCAACCACAGGGCCAGGCTGATCAGCACACACAGATGTGCCAGTTCTGCTGACTGAGGGCATCTTAATGACCTGAGGTGGGCCACTGGTTGCATAATATTCCATTTATGTGGCTAAGAGAGGAATAGTGCAGTCTGTGGGTTGCAGGCCACAGCCAGACACTAAGTGATTGTCTGGTTATAGGATAGAAATCTATGGGGACAGCAGGGGTACAGTTTCAGTTTTTCAATAAGACAGAGGTATGTGAGGATGTGGGTGCAGTCAACAGCATACACAGGAGCTACATATAAAATACTTCAGTCCAGTCAGTGACTGCTTAAAAGACATAAAAGTATACAGTATAGTCAGCTTTCATTTCAGTGTACATATGCGCACCTGTTGTAAGAGACAGACACCTGTTGTAACCACGTACCCTTTTAAGATTGTATGATGAATTTCAGCTTCTAGAATTTCTAAGCAGGAAAAGGGTGGGAAGCAGGAACCCAAGGTGGGCTGATATTCAGCAGTGAGGCAAGAAAATAGACAGACAGACTCCATGACTGCAGACCAGTCTGTCTGACCTGCATGTATCTGCAGCGTGGAAGGAAACTTGACTGAACATGTGGAGAGCAAAATCAGTATAACACATGGATGTAGCTTCAGGGTCTTCATGCCTTAAAGCTGCAACTCTATTTAGTGGCCACCAGGCGGGTGAAATTTGTTCTGTGTACTCAGTAAACACTTCCCTGATGATTTTATGGGCTCAATCAGTAGTTTCAGGTCATATTGAATAGAACATTAAGTCCATTTTGTAATTTATGGTCATTCTAGTCAGACATGAGGATAATCCAGGATATGCTCATTGGCTAATGACTTAACCAACGAACGTGCCATTCCACAGTCAGATCTACACCTCGATCTTCGCATCCAGTTTCAAAACAGCAAGATGAGATGGTGAAAAATGCTCAAGCGTTCGCTAATAGGACTTCACTAACCAGTATGTGACATCATGCTGGCTACTTCCATCTTTAATACTGTCTATGGTGGAGGATCAGCAAACCCAGGAGGGATCAGGATAGCTTAATTTCCTTATTTTGAAGTAACTCATTCATGTATTTAAGAGGTTTCTTAACACTAGGTTGTAAAGGGCACTCTGAGGGTTATGGTGCCTGTGAGACAACAGCAACTTTCACTTACTGATTCCAGCTGAGGAACAGTGTGTTCCCATCTTTCTTCCCTGGTGTCTTGTAACTGCCCTATCTAATTACATTTAATGCAAAAACACAATGTTTAAAAAAAAAAAGAAGGTGCCAAGATGAGACACAACTAGTTTAAGTTCATTATTTACTTTAAGAATTTCAGCCTCTCCAACAAATTATTTCTGAGACAACACACATAAAATAGTCAAACAGATTTGGTCAGTAAACTCCCAGCTGTAAAAGACTGAGGCTGATCAAACAGGAAAGTAAACATGGAAGCATATTTGATCAGAAGTTATGTGTTACATCTCCCTTATTTTTAATTCTTCATCCTGTTAAAGGGTCTGAAGTAAAGCTTTTTTCAGTTGAATCAGTAAAGATACTTCCTCCCTCTGGGGATGTTGGGTGTGATGCAACACACAAATATGAATCACTGCCATATCTGGTCTACCAAAAATGATTATACACACAAGGGCGCAAATACACATATTCACACCAATATGGAGTGGAAACACAGCGGGAGAGAGTGACGGCTGTCACAAGCACTTAAAATCACAGAGACATAGACACCACCTCACAGCTTTGGATGCACAAACACACAAACTCTCAAGTCATTCGTTTGTGTTCTGTTTCCCGGTGTTTAATTGGCTTACGTAATTCAGAGTGATGTGAAAAAACATAAGAAGGAAACATTATGTCCAGTGTGGTGTTTTTACCCAGTCATTGATTTTACTGTTTTCCCAGCACTGACACTGTTATTTGAATGTGGTGACTTCAACAGAAATGAGTGTATGAAGGCAATGGTGCTGGTTGGGGGCTGACTGAAAAGAATGAAAGCCAATTGGCTCAGTCATATCATTTTTATAATGAAAGCACCAGCGTTGGATTTAATTTCGTCTCAATCAGCGCCGGTATTGATCAGATCAGTGAAGTTCCGGAGATTCTTTCTGTTGATGATGAACACAGAGGATCATTTAAGCCTACAAAACTATTGGTCTTCACTTGATGGAACAAGGGAAAAACAGCTCGATAATAAGCCCTTTCTATTATCTGGATTTCCTTTTTTTTTTGCCTCCAAATGGTTTTTTATCTGTGCTCCATTCACAAATAAAATGAATACTTCTTTCAGTGTTTTCACTGGAGCCTGAAAAACATCAATAGTTCGAATAAATATGTATATAAAAATTGAGGGGTTTTTTTGTTTGTTTTTTTTGGTACTGCACACACATAACAGTGTACGTCTGCATGCAGTATGTAACTCCAAAAACAGAACCTTATTAGTTTTAGTTTTCTGTATGCAGCCTTATGTCATTAATCATGAGGAAACTAAACAGCATGCAGGCAAGTTTGGCTGCGCACACACACGTATTTATGTTCACATTTTCAAAGTAGCAAGCAGAAATAGTTCAACACTTCAGTATTTTGTTATAATTGTAATATCATCAAACTTGAAGGATAAGGATACAGACACGGAGCAGTTCTTTTCCAGATATGGTGAGTATGTGCAATTCTGGAGCCCCATTCTCAAATATTGACAATATGTGTTACATTTGTGTGGAGTAATTGGCAGTGAACTTAATAAGGAATCAAAGGGATTAACCATATGTTTTTCTTTTTGACTCAAATAGCTCATTAAAAAGTATATACTTGCCAGTTTACCCAGCAAGACTAAATTACTTCAGTGTTTAGTCCCATCATTAGAATTCATGCTGTTGTAAATCCATAATGATCCTAAATACATTAGCAGATGACATTTAATGATCAGTGTTCCAGTGGATGATAGTGGCTCTTGGTTGGTTCAAACAGTCAGGCATCAAGTCCTCAGACAGTCACTCCAGTTCTTACACAGGTCGCTGAGGTTAGGACAGACCAAACTCCAAAGCCAGCAGTATGTGGGTCTCTCTTGCCACTATATCTTTGGGGAGCTCAGGAAACCTGGCTCGCCCTCTTTTGCCAGAGGGACTTTGTGTCATCTCATGGCCAAAAACAGAGAGTCTTAGGGTCGAGGGAAGCCTGAGCTTTATGGCTCAAATACAAAAAAGCTATGCTTAAATTATGAGCTAAGTGCATCACCTCATCTAAAAGCATTTAGATACTTTAGAATGATAAGAGCTCCCTCTAGATGTCAGCTCTCACTGCAGTAGAGACAAAGCAAAGCAAGTTTTTACCTCTCCTCTTTCACTTTGTACCTTTGTCTTTGATATAATGAAGCAGATTACCTCTTATCCACATATTTCACCTAATGAATCCTGCAAACAAGGTCTCAACAAATCACTGACTTCACTGAATTACAGCAAATATTAAATGCTGACATCAGCTGACACCTGCCTCTCTGGGTGACTTCAGCTGTGATGATCTCATGCGATGAGAGCATTTTTTTTCTTCGAGCAGTGACTATTTTTTGCTCCTTTGAACTCTTCAACTCTGTCCTCCTGCTTTATTTAAGCTCCCCTTTGACCTCCTTCAAAAACTCTCTGCTTACATCACACTCACAAACACACATGCACACAGACACACACACACACACACACATACTCATCCATTTCCTCCAGGAGCTCCTTCGTGGCTTTAATGCAGTCTGAAAATGTGTCTGCTCTGTCAGTCAGACTCACTGTCTTTTCCCTTCATTATACTTAAAGGAGGGAAAATGCCTTCGTGTTTGCCATTTTTCAGTAACTCTAAGTACAGGTGCTGAAGAGAACACACACACACACACACACTCACGCGCAGGTAAATTATTTACACTTCTATCAGCCTTAATGGATCTGATTACATTACAGGCTCAATCTATAAGTCCTCTGCAAACCGTCTTCCTCCCATAATGAACAACAGCTTCATATATATTTGATCTGAAAGAATATATATGACATGATAAATGATAATGGATGGTCATCCTGCCGTTATCCAACATTAGACCCTTCTTTCCTCTAAAAGAAGGGATAATAACCTCTCAGATAGGATTACTTAATAGTCTGAGTTGAGCCTCTGACTGATATTAAATCTAGTGTCTCTGCTGAAAACTGAAGCTTTCCACCTCCAGTTTGTCTTCACTCTGCTCTTTCCTTTGCCCTCTCTTTCACTTATTGCCCGTTGTCTGTCACTTAGGTGGCGTTACTCTCCTCCTCCCTTTCTCTGTTTGCCTGCCCTGCTGCTGTGGACTGTCCTCCCTCACTTTGGTCATATATAATGCACGTTAAACAAACAGACATGTCAGAGCCACTCAAATACATGTTTGTCCCCCCTTGCTACAGCTCCATCCAACCTGGGAATAGAGGGGGATCACGTCTCCAAGGCCTCCGTGTGCAGCACAGGTCCAGCTGAACCACAGTCAGCTGCATCAAATACAAACAGTGGATTCTACAACGTGAAGAAAAAAAAAATCAATTTTAGTGCTTAGCACAGTCTATTTCTATAAAAATCTTTACAGTGAACCTATTTCATCACATCAAGTCACACTAGTGGGTAGTAGTTTGGTGCAGAATCCTTAAAAACACAGGCTCATGTCTGAGTTATAACAAAAGAGTGGTGTCTGACGCTATTTCTTTTATCAAGGACTTTATCTCTGAAGGAGTTTTGTTTTTGTGTGTGTTAGTGTCTAAACATAAAAGTCCCTGCTTGTGTACTGTCAGTGAGTGTACAAAGCAGTGTTTGATCCATACAAATGCAGACCCAACTCTGTTTTGTCCCTTGTGGTTTGGAGTGCTAAAGTCTGTCAGTAAGATTGATTTCCCTCGTCAGTTACTTTACATGTAAATTTAATTTCTCTGTTAAGGCAAGGAGAGGATAAGCTGCTGCGCTGGCTCACTCTTCAATTGTATACATGCATAAATAAACACACACGCACATACATACTCTCATCTACAAAATCCCAATTTTCCAGATGCAGGGGTCTGTAGAATAGAGCCAGAGCCACTCATACAGAAACTGCATTATTCTCCATCAGCAATGTGGGGAGTTTGAGCTATTATACCATCCACCACTAGCATGCACATACAAGTGGAGTTTGCCACTTGACAGAGAGCGCGATGGGGCCTGAAAAGCACAAGGGTATGAGTGGGATCGTGCTTGATCAGTGGCAAACTAAGTTCATTGTCATTTTCCATACAGAATATGCTCCACTTGTGCTGCAGTAATGTGATGCAAAATGAATAACTGCACACTTTACAAGCCCATTGTACAGCATTTCAAGCTGAAAGCTCCCCTAATGTCAATGTATGTATTTTCATAGATCAGTGGATCACTGCATTTTAGCTGTGTATGAGTCTTCAGCAATTCTGAAGATCAAGATTGAATATAATTCAAATTTATAAACATAATAAACTCATTAGAAGTACATAAAGGTAGATGAATTATGCATTCCTCTCTTACACAGCAGCCTCACCTGGGTGGTAAGAATAAATAAGGAATAAATGATTTGCTCTACTCTTTCCACCCACTGTAGGCAAAGAGAAAACTGGATTTATTCAGACAGCCAATACACACAGTGACTCAGAGTGTATACTATGTATGGATGAAATGGGCTCGAGAGGCTTTTCCACTCACACAAAGCAAATATCTGTCCAGGAATAAGATATTGATTTGTCATTTCCCAGAGCTGAAGCTTTGTAAATAGGCTGAGCAGACGTGTGACAGGGGGGTTCCTGATAATTGCTGTCCGATAACAGTCAGATGCCTTTTTTGATACATTAAACTTGGATGTATTGTAATGTAGATCATCATTCACAATACCTTGCAAGTACCTGGAAATACACAAATATCCAATAAACACACACACGCACACCCCTGTCTACATCAATGGAGATGCAGTGCAGCAAGTG
>VUQI01027015.1:26085-43543 GCA_015106735.1 Paratilapia polleni
CGATGAATGCATCAGGGGGTTCAGTATCTTGCCCAAGGATACTTTGGCATGCAGATTAGGGGAGCCAGGGATCGAACCACTGACCTTCCAATTAGTAGACGACTCGCTCTACCTCCTGAGCCACAGCCTCATGCTAACATAACTCTCGTTAGTTGATTAACCTTACATATATGGAGAAGCTAGTTAGAGATTCCATTTATGCTTCGTAAAAGACGAGCAGTTTCACTAGCTTCCTTACACTTTTGAACTGCTGTTAGTCTTCGCAAAAGTAAAAGGCTATCTCTCATGTCATGTCATGTCCACACAAAGGTTTTTAGTTTCTGAGTTGTCTGTCTCACACCCGTCTGACAGTGCAAATGCACTCCTATTCTAATTAGGGATGGAGCAGTAAATTGGGCAATATAAGCCTAGTATACTGCTAGTGGCTTATGCCGATGGCAGTGGACACTGTTTATACAGTGTGTCACATCAATTTTGTGTTGGCTGAATGCTCAGAGCGTGTGAGAAGAAGAGGGAGAAGACAGTTCAGTTACTTTTTATAATGAAGAGTTCTTTGTTTTCATTGTATTAAACCGGGAATAAATAATAACACAATCAAAACAAATATCCAGCGATATCGTTATCGTCAAAGGATTTCGCAATGGGCACATTTTACTTGTGCTATACTCTCAAAAATAGAGCCTATAGCAGAAAATACACTGCTAAAACATGGATGACCTACAGCTCAACAGTTACTGAACACATCCTTTGCAGACGAAGCACTGGAGCTGCTCCCTTCCTGCTAGCATGCTGCTCTTGCTACCTTCTGCTGCAACATGTGGCTAAATTCAAAGCTTGAAATAGCTGCCAAACCTAATCACAGGGACCATGCTGCAATTGAACAGTCATGCTTGAGGTGAAGGCAAAAGGTTTATTGACTCACTGTTGGAACATATATTTGTTTATTTCCCAATAACAACAACAATAATTTCTTATATAGAATTCATTTGAACTTCTTTTATATTAAGCATTTTTTTTAAATTGTGTTCTAAATAGTATACCCGATTTTCATGTTCTTAGTCAGTCAAAAAAGTGTCTGCCTCTTTCAAAATTCATCTTATGGCAAGGACAGCTTAGAAGTGCTTGATGCTTTCAGCAGAGAGAAAAATAAAGAGAAAACACAAAAGCTCTATTCAGCTACTGAGGTTTCATTGAAATTATTTAATAATAGAAAAAATGTATTTTGAAACTGTTGTGCTTTTATCATGCATTTAGATTTTTACAAAATAAAAACATTGAGTTTTTTTAAATGTATTTTTTGACTTTAAAATAAAGAAAGGAGACACCCTGGAGGTTATTTTGGTGGATTATACTTTAAAAGAAGATGAACAGTCTTTGCTGTGGTGCAGTAAAAAAGTGGCGGAATATAAATTAATGTCTGTCTTTTGTATCTCCTATAATGTTCTTGTTTGAGTTGATATCCATTTTGTCAGGATTATCATTGTTCTGAGATCAGTTATTATTCAGATCTTCCAAGTAAAGAGCTCGCCATGGGTGTGCGCTGAAATGAAAACACAGCTGTGGCAGAAGACAGCTTTTTCTGCCCCGTGTTCATCCATGCAGCATTTATTTGGTATATTTAAGCTTAATGTTGTTTTTTTTTTTTTTTGTGTTTGTTTTTTTTTTTTTTTTTTTTTTTTTTTTTTTTTCACACCTGTGGTGTTTAGTCAGTTTAAATGAAACCCTGGTTTGTTTTCCCCCTTGGTGCAGTTTGCTTATTCAGATGTGAACACGGTAATTGCACTTGAATGCGTACCAGGTGTACACTGCAAGTTTGAGCCAAAGCCTTCCCATAGCCAGGTAATGCTTTGCATTCTGGGATCTAGAAGGGTACCATAGATGTGCAGAGTACACAAACGGTGAGTACGGGCTAGCAACTAGGGTTAAAATGAATGTAAATTTTCCATGTTAGTCATCTGGCCAATAAGCAGACTGAATGTTCTCACGTGGTTTGTAGTGTAGTGTAGTTTTGGTTCACTTGGAGTTCACTTGGAGTTTTCTCTGTGTGAAAAGAAACCAAATCACAGGAAAAACCTACAAGTTTACAAACTGATCGGACCAGACTAAATGAACTACAGCTGTGAAAACACCCTTATTCTGAAAAAGAGTGGGGATGAATGGGATAGGTAAATCATCTAGATTCTTTGTAATTTCTTTTTTATGGACTTTGCCTGGTTTTCTTGCAACTTGTTTATTGTTTGCTCATAAAATGAAAAACATGTTACTGTTTACATTTGAACTTATCAGGTTGACAGCCCCCACAAAGCATTTTACTGCACTCGCCTTTTACAAAAGGTGCAATCCAAATGAAGTTTGAAGGGTAGAATTCTGGTGCTTGATGACTGTATTTGGTGACATTTTCAGCAGAAATAGAAATGCAAATATTACATTCCCCTCTGCTAGGTTCTGGAGAAACACCGTGCAACCTTTGAGTTCGAAGTAAATGAAGAGGACGTGGAGGGTCGCTGGCTGAGGAACGGGGTGGAGATCCAGTTTTCGGTGGAGGACAGGTTTAACTACGTGGCCATCAGGAAGCTGCATCGTCTCACCATCTCAGAGACCTACAGGAGTGACGCTGGGGAGTACACTTTCATCGCCGGCAAAAACAGGAGCACCATGCAGCTCAGAGTCAACAGTAAGGACATTTATCACACAGAGACTGATGTGATAGAGTGTGATTGAACACTTATGTTGGTTGTGGAAAAATCTTGTCTGATGTTTCTTTCATGTTTCTACCAAACCTTTTAGAAGTTTCTAAGGATACGTGTACTGCCATACATTGCAAACTTTCTCATTCGCATTGGAGATAAATCTCTAATGACCTGTGTTATGGCCATCCCCCTAAAAAATGCTAAAATTGAATTCTTTAAGGGTTCAAATTACATAGTTTTTATCTTGCTATGTATGTTCCAGTTAAAACTTTATATTCTGCCTCGTTCAGTCCCAGAGCCTCCTCAGATCCTCCACCACATGGAGCCCCAATCAGTGGAGGCCGGAAAACCTGCTCGCTTCTCAGTGCAGGTGAGTGGCGTTCCTCAGCCACAGGTCTTCTGGTACAAAAACTCCCAGGCTCTCTCTCCTGGCTTCAAGTGCAAGTTCTTGCATGACGGCAGTGAGCACACACTGCTGCTGATCGAGGTCTTTCCCGAAGATGCTGCTGTCTACAACTGTGAGGCCAAGAACGAGTATGGCACTGCCACAAGCACTGCAGCACTCAACGTGGAAGGTAAGACATGATGTGACTTCTACAGAATAAACACAAAACGAAAATATGCGGGACACATACTGATTCAGGTTCTTCTGTTGCAGTGTCAGAGGTGGTTTCTCCAGACTCCGCTGCTACTGTTGCTCCACCTGTTGTTATCTCGCCCATTACCAGCACTTCAGCCCGTGAGGGAGAACCAGCTCGCTTCCAGTGTAGAGTCCGTGGAGATGGTACAAAAAAAAAATCTTACTGACTGATGCTCTAAATATTGTTATACTGAAACAAAGTAACAGTGTTAAGGTGTTTCTGGTCATGAGGCTGCAGGAATTTTCTGCTGAAGCTCCATTCAAACCTGCAGCCATTTCCTTTGAATGGAAATTCACAAAGAATGGACTTAGGATTTCCAGTTTATCATCTAATATGTCTCATTAGGCCAAGTAATATGAATGATGTCCAAATGATTACTTTTAATGAGTAATTGATTACTATAAGTGACTGAAAGGGCAAAAAAAAAACAACACAAAAAAACCAAACTCCATAGTAGTCAGTAAAACTAAGTCTTTAAGGTTTATTAAAAGCCGTCCTTGGATGTCCTTTGGTCTTCTGCTGAGGGCAGTGGAACCCCAATGAAACTGTATTGTGACACACAGCTAATTAACTAGGATACCTTTTGACTTGTTTACTCAGTCTGTCAGGACAGGTCACTGTTGACACACAGTGCAAATTTACTGCAATACATCATCACCTTCCTTTTTCATTTGCCCTCCATCCAGATGTGAAGATTAGCTGGTTCCACAAGGAAAAGGAGATCAAACAGTCAGAGTTCTTCAGGATATCTCAGTTTGACGACAGCTGTAAGCTGGAGATCTCCAGGGTTTATCCAGAGGATGAGGGCGAGTACACCTGCATGGCCACAAACAATGGAGGGACAGTGTCCTGTTCTGCCACTCTTACACTGGATGGTGAGTTTATTACCACAAATAATCCTGAGACCATATAAGTGTCAATAACAGAAGCCAACAGGAGTTTTGCTTTCCAATAATTTCTTCACTCTGTCACATGTTTTCTCTAGATCATGATTTCATGTTGTGTTATCTGGAGATAACAAATTCTGCACATTTAGTGGTTAAGACTATTTCTCTGAGGTTAGGATTAAGTGACCTGTTAATCTGAACCTCAACAACAGCAACAGTGGGCAAAAGCTAAGGAAAAAAATTCTGCCTGTGTAATGATGGCAAAGTGACAGTCGGACCGTAAAACGAATCATTAAAAATGCTGACGTGCTTTAAAGAAAGAGAAGAAGGTTGGATTTTGTGTTGGAAGTGTTTATTAACTATGTAAAATTAACTGTGTAATTAACCCATTGTAATGGGTTTTATAGTTGTTTTGCTACATATTGATGGGTGACCACATAAAGGAAAAAAGTGGAATAAATGCAGATGTTTCCATTCAGAAAGAATTCATTGTGGTTTAATGAAAAAGGATTAGTGGATTAGGGAACCCAAAGAGTCTATCATCAAAACACAAACAAGTAAATATCATTGTGTTGGCTTTTACTTTCATTTGTCACCTGAATTCAGGTTATTTTGTTGTTCTGGACCAGCTGTGTCAAAATTCTTTATCCTTGTTTTCTTTATTGAAACTTGACCCTGTGAGCTTCCCATGAGCTTCACTTCAGTGATTTGAAATTTCAGTGAGATAGAGAAACTCAGCCATGATCGTGACCACTTGTTCTGGTCCAAATATTTTTGGTTGTTTTGAGTCTCTTTGTAGTTATCTGTTTTCTGTTAGGCTATGAAAGAATTAAAGCTATTGCCTTCATTTGGATTTCGTAATGTCATTTAATAACAGACCCAGAGTTCCTCTGATTTTGTGCTGCTGTAAGAATGTCACACTACTATACTATTACTCTTCTGAATGGACTTATTATTCACATGACTAGAGGTAATTTCTTATAAAACATAATTTTAAGGATTTTAAAAAATGACTGATATGTCATGTATGCAATGAGAGTTTGTTATTAGCAGATTTAATTCAAGATTCAAATGCCTCCCACCAGACCCTGACAAATCACCCAAATGGTGCTGAATGGGATGTAAATAGAACAAAGTACATTAAGTCAATGAACATGCTTCATTTCAGGGCAAAAGCAAACCCTGGACCGATCTGCTGAGCCTGATTGGCATGTCTCCACCAACATCACCTGTCTAAAGAAACCTTCCATTTGCCAAAAGCCAGTTTTCATCCAACCAATTGCAAGCTGTACAGTGCCACATGGGGAGGTGGCTCGCTTTTATGCATGTGTGTCCGGCATGCCAAAGCCAGAGATAAGTTGGTTCCACAACCAACGGCCGGTTCAACCTACCAAGAATGTTGTGTTTCATTTTGATGAGGTGACAAACACTGCCACTCTTATCATAGTGGATGCTTTCTATGAGCATGCAGGCCAGTACACCTGCAGGGCTGCCAATAATGCTGGAGAGGCCACATGCTCGGCCACACTCATCATAACCAAAGAAGAAGGTAATCCCTGGATACTGTGGTTGCAGCCAGATTCTTGTTTTCTTCCCACAAGATTAATTCAAACACCTCCTTATTGTCTCCAGACAAAACAGTTGAGAGGATGTCCCGAACCGATGTGCAATATCACTGTCAGATCAATTACTAGGGGGTTTAAATCTCTTTGAAACTCTTCTTCAACCAGGAAAGCCTCATGAAAAAGCCTCAAGACAGGCACCCATAGAAATCAGTAACTGACTAATGACTCATCTTAAGATGCAGAACATGAAGATGCTTCCAGGCAGCTACAGAAAGACTTGGATTTCTTTTAGTGTGCTTGATGAGTGCACTGAAGCTGTAGCCAACAGCAGTATTTAAAAAAACATGAATAAATCAGGATGTCTGTATTGTTAAAAACAAACAAACAACAAAATCCCCAAAACAAAGCATGCAATAAAAAAAGTGAAAACTATTGTTATTTTTAGTTAAAAAAAAAATGTGAACAACAGTGTTTAAGAAGGTTAAACAGTTTAATCAGTATATTTACAAAACAGAAAACAATCAGGAATTTGACATTCAGTTAAATATTTAACATTTCCTAAAAGCCGAACACATGTATATACAAAGCCTGAGCTTTGTATATACTTTAGCATTCTACATTTGTGCACTGATTTATTTATGTAATTGTTATTTATATATTCAGACTGAAAAACAAAAAACATGATCGGGACATCCCTCAGCCCTCCTCCAGATCTCACTAACATCACAGTGCCAGAATTGCAAACCACTTTGTGTATGAACGCACCAATTCGTTTGAATCCTGGGATTATCACCTTTCCTCAGCACACTCCACCTTTGTCATTATTTACCACAGGAACAAACCCATCTCTCCTTCATCCTCTCCACCCTCATCGTCCTCTCTTCTCCCGCACAAAAAAAAATATAAAAAATTGAGAAAATGCATGAAACTCACATTTAATCTCTCTGTTGTCTTCCAGGAAACTTGAACCATTCTTTGTCAAATTCATTTGACACCTCTGCATTATGTAATTTTCTTTCACCTTGTTCTTACAGTGTTTTGCTTTGCCATAAAATCTGTTTACCTTATTTATTTAAGTATTTTGTAAAAAAAAAAAAAAAGTTCCATCAGCTTCTCTTTTTAGCATTTGTCAACAAACTATGAAGGCACAAACCTGTTGCCTGTCACTACTTCAGTGAGGGATATCTAGAAAATAGTGCCAGTTTTGAGGCTTATTTACAGATATTAGTGATGTAAAGGAATAGTTTATTGCACCAAAGTTTCAGACTAATGGGTTCCAAGCCAAGCTAAGCTCCCTTTATTAAGATAGTGTAGTGGTTTACACGTTCACCTAGTAAACGAAAGATCCCGGGTTCAGTACCGGGAGGAAACACAAATCCCTTTGGGGGATCAGGGCATCAGGAAGATTAAACAGTTTAATCGATGATGACTTAGACCTCAGAGGGTTAACTCAAGTTCCACTTACTTCAGCTTGCTCTCACCTGCACATGCAGTTGGCTCTGTTGTGGTTCCACTGAATGCAGTTCCAAGATCCAGATTGAAAGCTTGTAGTGGAGCTTGAGTTTATTTTGTTAAACTTCTAGTCAAGAATAAGCATAGCTGTATGTAGCTATGAAACAAACTTACAAGGTACTTTACATAGTTTACATTTTCTAAGTTTGTCAAATGAAACTTTTAAAGCAATGGTGGCATCCTCAGTTGATAGATCGGCCTTGATGGAACCTAAACATGGAAAAAAATTCTTTCTTTAGGGGAAAAACATTGAGGGGGTAGAAAACTGTCACTCTTTTTATGCAAATGTACATTATATGTGAAGGAAATATGTGTCTACATTTGTCCTTGTTTTCATCAGTGTGCTGATAAAAAGTGATAAATGTCATATCTTTTCTTCACAGTGACTCTCATGAGAGAGCAGATTGAAGCCAAGATTGAGCAGGAAGTCAAAGGTAAGGTCATGTCAGATTTCTGAGTTATGATCACTCATAAGAAGCAGATGGAGTGGAAAAGTGACAGTTTGACCAGATTGATTGAATTTTCATTTGAAAGTAGTCTGTCAGTGGCTAACTCTGATCCAAGCTGCAGCTCACTGAATATGGAAGTAGATAAACTGTTAAAGAAAGCTGAGTGAAAGCTGCTACATGGGTGCATGCTTTATGGGTTGTTTGGATCAGAGTTGTCCTGCATTCATGAACTGCTTTTAGAGTTTGTATGTCCCATGTTGAACTTTCCATTGAAATGATCTTTGACCTTTCACAGTTGCATGACATCTTTATATATCTTGATAGGAAATTTCTAAATTGTCTTTAATATTCTACCTGGTCTTACTTTGATAATATTCTATGGTTTCCCTCAGGCGAGCATTTATAGAACTTGCTTGTACCGGTTTTTTGACACTTGCGGTTTGCATCCAAAAGTTATTTCTTCTTATGGCATGAAGGTTCCTCTGATCTTTTCCCAAAAAAAGGCGCGGGCATATGTATCTTTTAAAGCTCCCGGATGTGAAATGGCCTTTAAAAGATATGAAGGACTACTGCATCTGGAACTGATACCTTCTTCCTGCAAAATATTTCTTAGCCTGGCTTGCAGATAGTGGGATGTGATTCCTGTGGTTTGCTTTCTAAATAACCCCAGTAAAACTATATTAGTTCGAATAAACGCCTTCTCACCCAATTCTCCTGCTTCATTTGGTTAAGTTTTGGAACATAAGATCTGTTTTGGAGAGCTCTGCTTCTCATTGATAATTGTGCATCATTCATTCCCTGTTTAAGTTTAAGGATTAGAAAGGGCGTTTATTCTTCTGTCTGCAAGTCAGGTAAGGAATATTCTAGCATAAAGCAAGTTTCAAGAAGTAAAACAAGCGAATGCAAACAGTCCATTTTGGAAATATGCTCTTTTAATCACAATAAAATAATTTGTTTTGAAGAAATTTCCACAGACGAAGGATCAAAACTTCCTGCAGGTTTCTAATAAAAAGAATCAAGTCTTGCGTTTATTCGAACAAATATGGTGAGTGAATTTTCTTTTATGGCACTGTGACTCCCTGCATGCATTTAATATTTCTATTAATAATTCATTCAAATTCTTTTTTTCAGTTTTTACCCCTGGCAGCTGTGTTGGTCTGACAGTTGTTTGTTTTTGTTTGCAGAACTGTTCTATCATGAAAGCAAAGAAGAAACTGTGCATTGCAGCACAGAACTCACCGCCACCCGACAGCTCAGAGGAGCCTTCTCCGACACAGAGGACTTCATAGATCATGGCCTGGTGTCGGCCAATCGCTGTTCCAGCAGGACATCATCCATCAGCTCATGGACAGAAAACATTAAACCATCTTTCACAAAGAAACTCAAATTCCAGTCAGTCTTAGAAGGGGAGCCAGTAGAGTTAAAATGTAAACTGATTGCCTGCCCTCCACCAACTATCCTCTGGTTTCATAATAACAGATCTATACCTAAGGAGCGTAGACGCAGGATCTGTACTGATAGCAGAATGCATATTCACGCTACCAGTCTGGTTATTGATTGTATCAAAGAAAAGGACTCAGGCAGTTATAAGGTAATGGCTATAAACACAGAGGGTTCTGCTGAGTCCACGGCATCACTTCTGGTGTCACTGAGGGAAGAGCAGTCCGCTAACTACCTTGGCTTTGTTAGACGCACTGCCAAAGCCCATGAGAGCATCAATACCATGGCAGAGCAGAGGAAAGAGAGGAAGTTTAGGGTCGACCTCAGATGTGTTGGGTCTCCTTTTGACAAGATGTCCAAGGTCCATCAGGGCAGATCTCGATCTAAGAATGCCCTTGTGCGTACTGTGTACTTCAGGTCTGGTTCCCATTCAAAAGACAAAGAATCAGAAAAGGAATCCAAACGTTTGGAGACCGCCTCTGAGCGTGCCCTGTCCCCTCCCCCCATGTTTGACAAAACTGAGCACTTCAACGACAGATTCAGTGATATCTATTGTGACCGACGTACCGGTGCCAGGTTCAGTGACAAGTTTAGTGACAGGTGCAGTGACAGATACAGTGAGAGGTTCAGTGACACTGAGAGCCTCCACAATGAGGTAAGAACAAAACTTAACACACTCCAAAAAGCTGTCAAACAGAAAAAGAGGCTTTCTATCTCCACTATGTCTTCCTCTGAGTTTGAGTTAGAGTCTGTTGCCAGTGAGTCGAGCTATGCAGATTATGTTGAGAGACTCAGGGTCAAGCCTGCCTCTTTGCCTGATGTTCAGCATTTCAGTCGACCCTTTGATTTGGTTGAGACTAATAGGGAGTTTCAGGGTAAAACCTCAAGTAGGGATCCCGATCAGCCTCGTGTTCGACATTCATTCGAGCCTCAGTCCAGAACCAGGGCCATCCAGATCATGAGAGGTGAGCTGGTTGATACACTGGTGCAAGAGACAGAAAAGACATCAAGTGACAAACATTCAGAGACAGTGGGGGATAAAAAAGTTGAGAGTTTTGTTGGATCACAGGCAAATGTGGTTCACAGTGTAGTTGATGACCATAAGGTGGAAGTTACAAAGGTTGGGGTCAAGGTATGTCACCTTGAAGCCCCATTCTCTGAGAAAGTGGCTCGCCCAGAAACTACAGTGTACACTGAAAGCAGGGGACCTGTTCGAAGTGTGCCTTCTCAAGAGGCGATATCACTCATACAGTCAACCAGACCAATGCCAGTCACATCTACCAGAGAGAAGTTCCTTATGGAAGACACAGCAACAAGAGAAATAGCTGAGCCATATGAAGAAGAGTTTGCAGGGGAGTCTTTGAGGGCTCATTATGAGAAGAGCCTGGAAGCTGAACGAATGGAGTGTGAGGAGAAACTCCTCGCTCTGAGGATCAGGAAATGGCAGCAAGGGAGTAGGATGTCAGAAGAGGAGACATTTCACAGTGAAACTGATCTGCCTATCCTCTCTGAGACACAGTACATGGAGCCCACAGGGGACATTTGCAACCAGCTGGAGAAAAGAACAACTGTGAAAACTGAGGCCATACCCTCCTCTTTTCATAAATCACCCAAAAAAGAGACAAGACCTGATGATCCCGAAGGAGCGACTGCATCAACACCCACATCATCTACAATAAAGGCGAGAAGTGGAGAAGTAGAAAGGTCTGCCTCCATGCTTATAAAATCTTCCACTGTGGAAGTTGGGCTAGAAGAAGCAGAAGATACAGCACCACTC
Source organism: Paratilapia polleni (assembly GCA_015106735.1). Lineage (NCBI taxonomy): Eukaryota > Metazoa > Chordata > Actinopteri > Cichliformes > Cichlidae > Paratilapia > Paratilapia polleni. The sequence goes on from VUQI01027015.1 coordinate 37,047, forward strand.
ATGCTGATACAAAAATCCCCCAGAATAAAAGCTAAAGAAGCAGAAGTAGAAGGGGAGTTGTCACCAAGAACAAAAGCAAGGTCAGAGGACAGACTCAGACAGTCGGATAGATTTCTTAGTGAAAAAGTAACATCAGATAGCAAAGCAACAGAACAAGTTGAGCCATATAAGGAGTTTGCAGGAGAGTCTTTGAGGGCTCAGTATGAGAAGAGCCTGGAAGCTGGACAAATTGAGTGTGAGGAGAAACTCCTTGCCTTGAAGGTCAGGAAATGGCAGGATGGCGTTCGAATGTCAGAGGAGGAGACATTTCACCCTGAAACTGATCTGCCCATGCCAGCAGACACACAGTACATTGATCCTGAGAAGCACATTTACACCCAGCAGGAGAAAAAAGTAACCATTGACCATGCCCCTGTGCCAATGTCTATGTCACATAAAGTCAAAGGTATAGCAGAGCAGGGTGAAACATCTGCCCACTTGCTCAAAGCCAGAATGAAAACCAGGCCAGAAAAACTGGAAACTGAGACACAAAAATCGCCCAGATTAAAAGCTAAAGCAGCAGAAGCTGAATTTGAGTCCTCACCTAAAACAAGAGCCGGACCAGAGAAGATGTTTTTTGAGAAGACAAGAGCAGAGCAAGAGCTCCGGTTGTCGAGGGAAAACATCTCAGACCTGAAGAGTGAGACTGAGAAGTTCATCAGTGAAGAAGAGGCTTTGACTCAGCGAATAAGGAAGTGGCAACAGGATGTTTTGATGGAACAAAAGCAGACTGAACAACTACAAGATTGCTCACCTTTCCATGCAGGGAAGACCGCTGAGGTTGGAAAAAATGTCACAGACGCCTCTGCTTTAGAATTGGTAAAAACAGAGAAGTTCCTTTTGAGTGACTCAGCTCCTGCTGGTTTCCAAGATCAGGAGGCTGAGAGTCTGCAGTGGCCCCTGGCTGGTGAACTGCCAACAGAGGGCCGAGAAACAAGGCTGCAGAGGGACAGTGAGTACTTTGTCAGCGAGGAAGAGGCACTGGCTCAGCGCATACTAAAATGGCAACAAGATGTTATTGAACAAGAGGATGTAGCTGAGTTTGAGTCTGAGTGGGCTTTGGACAGTCAATCCAAACAACCTGGCTCCATCTGGCCATGTGAGCCATCACCTCCTCTTGAGTCTTCCATAACAAGACACCCTCCCACAGATGCTAGTTTGCTGCACCCTGTTGATGTGCCTAATGCCCCTGTAAGAGATCAAAAGGGCTGTCAACCTTCGTCAGTTCAGAGATACTCTCCAACCCAACTCTCTAATCTTCCTTATGAGGGAGATGAACTTACCTCTGCCTCTTATGAAAGCTCTCATAAGCCTTTCAATGAGCTTTCCCCAGTCAGGAGAAGCTCTTCATGCCTTAGTCCACAGGGTGATTCAGAAAGAGAGAGAGTGACAAGGTTAAGCAGGGAAAGGTATGCTATGAATGTTGATAAATCCAGTAGCCAACACTTCCAGTCGAAGGTAAGAGAAGAGAGCGGAATGAAAGAGGAGATGGAAACTACAAGACAGAGCAGTCAATGGAAACAACAGAAGGATTTTACAACGATGAGGAGGATAGATGAAAGAAGTGGAGATTTGATAAGATCTAATCAGGATAAAGAGATGAGTACTGAAAGCCTTGAAATAGGTGCTGTTAAGAAGGAGGAGAGAAGAGTCCAAGTGGAGTCAAAAATGAAAGATGCAAGTCTTGGAGGCTCCTGTCCAGTATTTGTTAAAGAAATATCTTCACTTAAAGTAAAAATTGGTGAGATGTCTGAGTTCACCTGCCAGTTCCAAGGTGACCCTCCACCTACAGTCAACTGGCTCAAAGATGGCCACCAACTGGACCACAATCCTGACTATGATATCATAAAGAAATCTAACAACTCAAAGCTCACTGTATTCTATCCAACAACAGATCATGAGGGCACATATGACTGCATCATAACCAATAAACATGGCAAATCCATCTGCAGTGCTACTCTTGAAATCTCTGACAAAAAGGTGTCAAAAATGTCAGTAGTCACACAGGATGTGGTGGAAATACAGGAGGTAAAGAAGGAGGAGGAAAACCAGGAGAGTGTGATTGAGGAGGAGCTTCACACCTACATGGACACAGGAAAGGCAACATTACAGGTCCCTCAGGCAGTGATCCATAAACGCCACAGCTCAGATGAATCTTTCAGCACCTCACCTGTAGAAATCCGAATTACAGCTGCCACTCCTGTCCCTGAGATGACTGAGGAAAGGACTGAGGATAAACCTCAGGTTTTTACAGAGAAAACTTCAGCTGTACCAAGTGGTGAAGGAGCCTCTCAGACTGTCAAACACAAATTTACTTTCTCCTTTGATGTGGCTGGTGAAGCTCCCCGTGTGGTCACCGAATTAAAGAATATAACCTGTTCTGAGGGTAACACTGCTGTCTTGGAGTGTGTTATAACTGGTGAACCTGGTCCAGAAGTCACATGGTATTATGGCCATATTTGTCTTGAAGCCGCTGTCGGAAAATATAGAGTTGAAGTAGATGATAAAATATACAGGCTGTATATCAGCAATTTTACACACCCTGATGCTGGAGTGTACAAATGTGTTGCTAGAAATAAGCTGGGAGAGGTTACCAGCATCTCTGAAGTGTCTTATCAAGTTGAAAAACCTGTGCAGGTTTCAGAGGGTGGTATTTTCACTCCATCTCGTGAGGAAGTGAGGAAGTCTCCTTTTGGCTTAACTGAAGATTTAAAGAAAGCTAACACATTCCACAAAGCTGCCATTAGTCATAATGAAGATGGTATTGTGCAGACAAAAGATAAACCTCTAAGTTCACAGGCTCCAACAGACATGCCTGTCAAATCCCCCATACCCAGACCTAGTCTCTCTAGAGAGCCTTCGGTTATATCTGGCTGTGGTCTGCAGGGTTCTGCTGCTGTAATAAAAGTTTCTCAGATTAAACAGGCTTTCGAGTCAATCTCGCCAGTTAGATTGGTGGTAACCCCTTCTCCTGAAGAGCAAAGAAAGAAAATACTGTTCCCAGAAGAGTTTATACCTTCTGCAGCCATTTCCCTTGACCAGCAGGAACAAGTCATTTCACATAAACCTGACACTATGCATGCAGAGGTTGGTGATCAATTTGCTCCACCTAGAACAGTAAATCAAGGTCCTCCCAAAGCCCCTCAAGCTCCTGTATCACCCAAGCCTGACTTTTTTGAGGCCTCCCAGGCCACTGATATTAAGGAGGAAGTTCTTTCAGCAGTAAGTCACGATGCAGTGAAACAGTTTATTGAGGAAGTGCAGGAGTCTCAAGAGCTGGTGAGACCAGAGCCACAGGAACCTGGCCTACTCCCTGAATACACTGAAGCGGGTGATGTGGAGACAATGGAAACTATGCATACATTAGACAGAACTAGCAGCTTCATTGCTTTCGAGTCTGAGAAAATCCCTGCAGGAAAATGGTCTACCAGACCTTTAGTTCAACCTGAAGCAACTATTAAGCCTAAACAAATTTCTAAATCTCTCAAACCAGCAAGACAAAGTGCAGTTGCAAGGTCTTCCGCTATACAAAGTGAGGCTGAAGTCACTGGTATGGAGATGGCCCATTATTCTGAGGATTCTAGCATTGTGGAGATTTTAGCAGAAGTGGAAAAACATGTGAAACATGAGGTAAAAAGATTAGAAGAGGAATTGGTTTTAATGCCTGCATTAGAGCATGTGAAAGAGGAGGGTGAATTTGCTTGTGAGGAGCTGATTTCAACCCAGGAGACCTGTAAGCACAAAGATTATAAGGAGGAGCTGATTTCGGTCCCAGAACCCTCTATGGACAGTGGTGTCTTTGTTAGTATGCTAGAATCCCAGGATTCCCAGGAATTGAAGTCGGACCCTGAAACGCTTATTGTCAAGCCTAAAGTAGACATCACAGACAAACCACTTGGTCTATCTATAAATACTGCTGACCAGAGACGGGAAGGAGATGGTATGGAGAGGGCCTCAGCACCTCAAGCTGGGGTAACAGCAGCAGCTGGCTCCATAGAGGAAGAGGAGGTGACTTTTGGTGCGGTGTACGACTACTACAATCCTCCGTCAGACTGGGGGAGGCCACTGTCCCCTGAGTCTGAGATGTCCATAGAGATCAGCAGCACTGTGAGCGAAGATATACCTGAGGTAGCTGATAGGTTCTACACTCCAGGCTCTTCTACTGAAGTCTCTCAGCCAATTGCACAGTCCTTTCACACTCCCAAGTCTCCCATGTTCTTTCATACTCCCAGTTCTGATACACCTGGTGGATTTAAGACCCCTCAGGAATATCCGTTCTCCCCTGTAGAATATAAGACACCATCAACAGGAGACTCAAGTGAGAGGTTCTTCTCACCAGTTCAATACTTAATCTCTCCTGCTGATGAGGGCATTGAACCAAATCTGTCTGGAATAAATGTGGATGAAAATCAATTCCTCACCCAGAGCAGAGGGTCTTTAGGGCTATCAACCCTTCAGGAGAAAGTGCAAGGAATCCCTCCAGCCTTCCTCAAACCTCTCATTAAGAAGAAAGTGTTTGAGTATGACTCGTTAATGTTTTATGCTGAGGTGTTTGGCCTACCTTCCCCCGAGGTGAAATGGTTCTGCAACAAAACCCAACTGGTGCCGGATGACAGAGTTAAAATAGACCGAGATGGTGATAGTATCTCACTAACAATTCACAGGGTCACTAAAGCCGATCAGGGGGAGTATATTTGCGAGGCTGTGAACTATGTTGGAGAAGCCAGAAGTGTTGCTTTAGTGGTAGTTGTATCACAGGAAGTGAGGTTCTTGCCTGCCCCACCTGCTGTCACCCATCAACACGTGATGGAGTTTGATGTGGAGGAAGATGACTCGTCTCGTTCACCATCTCCTCAAGAGATTCTGCTCGAAGTAGAGCTGGATGAAAATGAAGTCAAAGAATTTGAGAAACAGGTGAAGATCATCACCATACCTGAGTACACAGCCGACAACAAGAGTATGATCATATCTCTGAATGTGTTACCGAGTATTTATGAGGAGGGTGCTGTGGACTTTGTCACCCAGGAGCACGATGACTTGAAAATAGCATTTGAGGTCACTGAGATGCCCCCAAGGTTCATCAATCCAATCTGTGACATGGAAACCCCAGAAGGCACCACTGTGATGTTTGAGTGCTCACTTATGGGAATTCCATCTCCCGTCATATCCTGGTTTAAAGGTGACAAAAAAATTCCTCACAATAACAAAAAATACTTGCACTCTTCTGATGGTGACAATCATTTTCTGAAGATCTGTAAAGTCACAAAACAAGATAGTGGCGTGTATGCCTGTAGGGCTATTAATGTTGTTGGAGAGACTCTGTGTAGGGCTTCCCTAGTGGTGTTAAATGCCAAGGCTTTCTCAGGAAAGACCAGGGGCAGGGAGCTGACCGCTGTGTCCCTCGGTAGTGCCAAAGTCCAGCCCCAGAAGTTTGACTTGATGGTTGGCAACACATCATTTGATGGTGAACAGGTGTCAGAAATTGAGCTTGAGTTTGATTTTGAGCAAGAGGCTGATGAGTCACAGCGGGCAGTCAGGTTGGTGGCCAACACTGACAATGAAACAAGTGAACAGGGAGAGAAATATGTTAGCATTAACTTTGATGTATTTGCTGAGCCAGCAAAAGATGACAAGATTGAGTTCAAAGGCAAGTCCAATGATATGTGTAGCTTCCAGTTTCAGGTGACTGAGACGCCCCCTAAATGTATCATACCATTGACTAACGTAACAGCAGCAGTCGGGACTCCTGTTATTCTCCAGTGTCTGGTTAATGGTAAGCCAAACCCCACTGCTGAGTGGTACAAAGATGGAGACCATGTCACAGACAGCAGGTGTATAATCCAGGAGAAAACTGCAGGCCACTTCAATCTGCTTATTACTAACGTGACCCAGAGTGATGCTGGTGAATATAAGTGCATAATCCAAAACACAGCTGGCTGTATTGAAACTACAGCACTGCTGAAGGTGTTTTAGATGTGAAGGTGCTGGGGCTGGTCACACAAAGATATTTTTTGTTGTCTCTAAATTTTGCTTTTACAGTGGAATAAGATTATGCCTGGGGGAAAAAAAGGATTGACAAAGCAACATCTAGAAATTGTTTTAATGAAAAACAGAGTGAAGCACAAGCCTATATTAAAGGACACCTTTTATGCGTTTTCTTATTCATTTTTTTGTCACATATAGTAAATGTGGCCAAATGTGGCTTTTTAGTAATCACTGTTAATTTTTGTAGCGGTAGTACCTTTTACTGCTGACAGATTTCTTTATGGTACCTTGTTATCTGCTACAGGCACAGTAAACCCATGAAGTGTAGGCTGTACAGCTTACAAGCCAGGTGCTGCCCCTCAGCAGTCTTTCAGAGGTTCACCAATAAATTTGGCCAGAGGATGATTTTTCTCTTTTTTTTTTTTTTTTTTTTTTTTTTTATATGTTTAAAAAAAAAATAAAAATTTTTAAAA
>VUQI01027017.1:0-20480 GCA_015106735.1 Paratilapia polleni
CCACTTGCATTTAATCATTAGCTATTATTAAACTCTGTCTCTCTCCCATAGTGTGTCTTTTGTCCTGTCTCCCTCTGCTCTCTTCTGTTTCCCCTCACCCCCAACCGGTCGCGGCAGATGGCTGCCCCTCCCTGAGCCTGGTTCTGCCGGAGGTTTCTTCCTGTTAAAAGGGAGTTTTTCCTTCCCACTGTTGCCAAGTGCTTGCTCATAGGGGGTCGTCTGACTGTTGGGGTTTTCTGTCTAATATTGTAGGGTCTTTACCCTAAAATATAAAGCGCCTTGAGGCGACTGTTGTTGTGATTTGGTGCTATATAAATAAAATTGAATTGAATTGAATTGAATATCCATCCACGCACACGCACAGCCACATTAACGGGAAATGTGCAGATTGAAATATGGTGGAATTACAGTAAAACATTAAACCTTAACATCCTGGAAAAAGATTTACCTTGCAGTAAACATTTTTCCAGGATCTGAACGGGATTTTGGTGGGTGACAAAGCTCGTAAGCCCAAACAGTCCATTCAATTTTTATTCTGAAGGAAACCTTTGGACGTTTGATTTATTCTTGAGTATATTAAACCTCTAATAAAGAAATCTGGTTAAAGGTGGCAGTTTTTCTTTGACTCACAAGTGAGTGGAGTACTTCCTGTACTTCCTGCTGTGTGCTACATGTGAGAAACTGTGAAAGGAAAGGGAGGAAACATGAGAAACTCACACTGTCTACAAGGTTGGCCAGAAGAACCATCTCCTCCCTCACCGCCGTCGCGTTCCTGTTCATAAAATTATACTGAAGAAAGAAAAATGCACGGTTACAGGCCATCCGTGACAGAGAAATCCACCTTCACATCACCTCGCGTCCTCACCCTGTCGTTGTCGACCACCAGCAGCAGCTCCACGTAGCGGGTTTTATGGAGGATGGCTCTCTTCATCTGAAACACAAACACAAGTTCTACTCCCAGATCTATGCAGGGTTTTCTGGCTCACTGCACGCTTTTTTATTTTAATCTTTACATTTTTGTTCAGGGCTTAAAGAAAGGCAACATTCCTACGACTGAAAGGTGTGTAAGGAGGGGAATTAGGCACTAAATTCGAATCATCAAACGCAGAGTTTTCTGCATTTTTGGTGATTTTATTACGCATCAATTTATGACTTTTCTGCTTCTGTTTTTGGTGACATGTTGCAGTGTGAGGATACCACTCCTAAGAGTCAGTCTGCCAACAAAAGATTTTCCTTAAACAAGAAATAAAATAAAATGAAATATCACCTTGAGGCGACTGTTGTTGTGATTTGGCGCTATATAAATAAAATTGAATTGAATAAAATAAAACAAAGGTGGAAGGAGTGTGGGTCAGCCATGCGATGGATTGTGTCTGACCCAGAACCTTCCTCTCTAAGCAAATCACAACTGTAAATAAACTAAGAACATAAAGCTGTGAAAAATCAGACCAGCAGGGCCTGCATCCCAAAGGTAAAGAAAAACCCGGATGAAGAAGTAGGGATGTGAGGCAGAGCTGAGGATGAGGGAGGAGAAACGAGGAGAGACGAAGAGAGGGAGCCTGTAACTTCTATAAACCCCTGGGCTTTAATACCTCAGATGTGTTTCAGCAGGATTTCTGTTCACATTCAAAACCTTCAGCGAGGATGATGAAGGTATTTCATGGTAGAACAACACACTAGCAAACAGCACCTCTAAGCTCATCGTGTGGAGCTCACAGCTCCTCCTGGTTTTGAGATGTTTTAATAAAGGTCCTCCTCCTTTTGCTTCTTTGGTGGTGTCAGAAAACAGATCCTGCAGTGCTGCAGGCTACAAACCACATGCATCGACCCGTTCCAAGACAAGAGCTCAATCTAATCATCTCTAAAACTGAATACTCACATTAGCGTGAAAACGCGTTACTACCCAGCCATTCGCCTGACAGCCTCTCCTATGGCCGATTGGACAGAAAGCGCCCAACAAGCCCAACGAACCCAACCAGCCCAACGAACCCAACGAGCCCAACGAGCCCAACGAGCCCAACGAGCCCAACGAACCCAACGAGCCCAACGAGCCCAACAAGCCCAACAAACCCAACGAGTCCAACGAGTTCAACGAACCCAACAAGCCCAACAAACCCAACGAGTCCAACAAACCCAACGAGTTCAATGAACCCAACAAGCCCAACGAACCTAACAAGCCCAACCAACCCAACAAACCTAACGAGTCCAATGAACCCAACCAGCCCAACGAACCCAACAAGCCCAACCAGCCCTATCTGAGAGTGTGGGCAGTGACTCTGAAACTACAGAGTAGAAGTGCTGAAAAGCTGCTCAGCATCTCAGATCCTAAAACCATTTGGTCCAGAAGCATCTTATGCTACAGAAAGTCAGTGTAATGTCCTCTGAAACACAGTGTGTGTCACAGAGAGAGAGAAAACACACCCGTCTGTGCTGTCCATGGTGGATTTCCTCTGAACTGTACTGAGCATGCTCTGTAGAGTTGCGGTCGTGCCCATCGTACGGCGTTTCACACCCACGGGGCTGTGATGTCACATCCTGTAGACGATACACCAGGTGCTGGTCAGGGGCGGAGTCTAACGGCTCGATTCCATAACTGTCGTCACTGAGATGCATCACTCCTCTGAAAAAAAAAGAGAAAAAATATTTAAAACGTCAGCTCTGATTTTCAGTCAGAGTGAGACCTCACTGTCAGTGCGTCTTTAAAGCACTTTGAGCTTCTTAAAATCAAGCGTCACCCTACGGAGGACCAACTCCCCCAGACAGATGTGATGTTTGACTCCTGGTTTGAAGTGTTATTGGTTTTCTTTGTGTTTCTCATTTCATCCTGATTGATCACTGATATAAAATCAAGTTCAATCAATTCATTTGTGTCCTTTAAAAGAGTTCAGATAAACAGCAGAGTGTGTGTGTGTGTGTGATTCCTCGACTTCACACACACACACACACACACACACACACACACACACACACAGTGCAGCAGCAGGAAAACAAACAGCCATCTGTGCTGGAATATAAATAGGACAACAAGTTTGTCCTTGAGAAAGAAAAAAGTGTGAAAACAGTGTGAAATAAAGTGTGTGTGTGTGTGTGTGTTTGTACTTTATTTCAATATATTTGCCTTAAAGGGACAGTCCACCCCAAATTCAAACACACATATGTTCCCTCCGTTTGCCTGCAGAGCTGCTTACCGACTGTTTCAGTTTGGGAGGCATCAGCTGTACAGATTTCTCTTCACTTTACCAGAACTAAATGGTCCTCATCTTTAAAAATACATTTTCAAAAGAAATAATAAAAAATAAAGATTTAAAATTTAAATGCAAATAAATAAAATAAGATAAAAAATAATTTATGAAATGACATAAGTTTTATTTTTCATTTAATATGTTCCTGTATTGCCTTTGATTTGTAGTATATCCTTTATTATTTGACTTACTCATTTAATTTTCATTTTATTCATATTACCAATTTTCATATTATTCCCAAACTTGTTTATTTGAATGAAGCAGAAAGGTACATATGCCTGTGTTAATTAATGTATTCACAAAAAATTATTTATGCAAATAAATTAAAAATATATATTAATAAATGAGAAAATAATAAGGGGAATTCTTACAAACACAAAAACCGCTTTGTATTGTGAGTGTGTGAGTCAGAAAATGAAAAAACATTTTACAACCTAATTCATGCTTACAGTGATTTTTAACATCATTAGTGCATGAGTCTGAGGTTGTGTTCATTTTTTAAAATTTAAATTATTTATTTATTCATTTTTTTGTTTACTGATTTATTTTTTACTTCATTTGTTTTGGCAGTTTCAGGCCTCCATAAGGTCCTTGCTGCAAACAAACAGGTTAAATGTTTTAGACTCGGCTTAAAGCTCAGTGATGATACAGTGAAACGTGTGTGTGTGTGTGTTACCTGAGGCCGTTGCAGATGCTCATGGCGACAGACGAGCCCTCCATGTCCTGCACGACGCCCCGATAGTGACAGTGGTCCTGAAACACAGAGAGGTGATTGCAGCGCCTCACAGACACCAGCAGGGGGCGCCAACACGCTGCCTTTCGCTGACTGTGACTTTAAACGTGGTAATACTCAGACTGAGTGTGTGTGTGAGCTGACTGGAAACACACACACTTCCTGTGTGTGTGTGTGGGAGACTTCTGAGGAACATCAGCTCATCATTTTCTCACTTCCTCTTCCTCTCTCTCTAGCCAAGTTTCATCTTTGCCCTCCTAAAGCACTGGTAGACAAACAGCGGCCCGTGGGCCTTCATGAAGACATTTCAAAGGCTTTTCCTGCTAAGTGAGACCGTTAGAAAATGAATTTGACCACAGAACGAATCATCCTGGTATCAAATGCTCCAAGTTTCAGATGCTCTGACTTCTAAGCAGCCACCTATCCCACATGCTGATAGGAACCTTCAAAGTTTACCCAGAATATGCACTCTGATAGATCCCATCAGACTGACACTCACAGCTGGTTAGAGGAATAAAAATCAGCTTCAGTCTTTATATTGTGACTCCTGAAGTGGGAGTAAAACTGATTTGGCTGCAGTTTGTAACAGAGCTCCGTTTCCTGACTGCCGTACAGTTTAATCAAAGAAAATGTGGCTGCAGTAAAAACCAAGCTCAGTTTAATGATTCAGCTAAAGGCAGCTTAGCATCTGCAGTGATAGAGGTCAGGAGCCTGAGTGAGGAAGACTCCGATCCCACCGGAGCTCAGCAGCTGACTGAGACCGACATACCGCGACGACTTCAGGAGGAGCCGTCACGTCTCTTTGGTCGTTCATCAGTTCATGCAGCGAACTTTAAAACCTGATCACCCTCAGCAGACTGCCTAAGGAGTTACGATGGGGGACACCTGAGCATCCCCCATCGTAACTCCTCTCTCCTCCGTCCTCCTGATGCATTTGAGGAGCCGACAGCTCGTTGGACAAGGAGGCTGAAACTGATTTCAGGTCACAGGAGGACGTAGGAGACGAGGAGGCACAAATGAGAGAAATGAAACTGTCCCAGCATGTGTAATGAGTTCCTCCTTTTAACTGTGGCTGCATGTCTCTGTGAGCTCATGAGGTGGTTTAAAGCAGGCTGTTTGTCTCTGGATTTGTTGTGCAGAGGATCATCTCTGACAGCGCTGTCTTAAAGTTACATTTAACGACTTTCATGCTCTGCATCTTAGTTTTAAGCTCTGCTTCGTGTTTGATTGAAGCTGTGCACGTAAATGACGTCTCTGTTATAGAAACAGCAAAGTGAAGCGAGCCAAAGCTGGTCGTCCATCAAGTCCTTACGCTGTGGAACCGACCGCGGTCAGCCCGCCACTGAAACACCTCAACAAGACTTTGTTCAAGTTTTGTTAAATACCAAGTCGCAAGTCAGTTTGTTCCTGTAAAAAGTCAAAGGAACGAATATTTGGACTCTGTTTGCACCCAAAGGATCCAAACGCGTCTGTTTTCAGTGTTTTAAACGTTTCTCTTTGTATCTGCAGACTGTGGTCCAAACCACGATCCCTGCAGCCGGCGCAGGATCGCGTTTCAGGAGCTCGTCACCCGGTAACGGCACACACGGATTTACAGGAAGTGTTACAGTGAGTCTGCAGGAGGAGTCTCATTAATCATTCATCACATATCAGATAACACACACAGAGAGGGAGGGAGAGGCTCAGGATGAAGAGTTCAGCAGGTCAGCAGACAGGAAATATCAACGCAAACACTCAGGGAACTCCCAGCATGCATCTCTCGCTGGGAAAGTCTTGTTTCAATAAACCGAATGGCTGCAGGGAAACAGGCTCGGTTTGAGGAGGAAGACATCCAGCGCTGAAACTAACCGTCCTCCATCCGCAGCACGGCTGCTTTTAATCATCTTCCACTTCCTCCAATGCTTTCTGCACGTTTCACTGTCCTCACGCCGTTACACGTGTCTACATACGGATATTTTCATGTTTTATGCTGTTTATTTTAGGTTGTCCCTGTGACCTCATGCCTCCCGTGGTTATACAGGTTACAGCTCCATCACCCAGACAAGGTAAAGTTTGCTCAACCTGAAGTCATCATTTTATACTTCAAACACTTCGGTGGTTTGAACAGAGGGTGCTGAGACGTGGAGGACGTCCGACGCCATACTGACCGCACAGCTCATCATGAAGGACACAAAGGGGGCGGGACGTTTCTAAAGCAGGTGAAAATCCAAGCGATGCTACTGGCTGACAGGACTGGTGAGGCGCGGAAGTGAAAACATACACAACACCACACAGAATTTAACTTGTAAAATAAAACACAACAGAGCAGCTGAACACAGGGAAACATGACAGGAAACAGCTGCGAACAGTAGGACGAACACAGCAGGCTGTGTGTTACCTGGACAGGTGGTCTGGATGTGATCAGGGATCCGTTGGGACTGTAGGAGAACACGGTGAAGTCTGCAGGCAGCAGCAGCCTGGAAACAGGAGCGCGTTTTTACTGTAGGTCATGTGACTGATTTCACTTTAACAACAGACAACCGACAGCAGCAGCAGGTGTCAGCTTGTTTCTCCAAGTAACACCTGCACAGGTGTGAATCTGCAGCTTCATACCTGTGCAGGACGACCATCTGCCCGACTCGCTCAGCATCCAGGTGTTTTTTTTCCTCCGATTTTAATAAAATGAATTCAATTTGTTTTCTACTTAACACTGATAGAAAAATCAGGTTATCAGAGTGTTTTTACATTTATTAAAAATAAAGAATCCAAAAAGGTTTGGATTTAGACCAAGATATTCAACAGAAATGACAACATGTTATCTTTCCGAAATTATGAGGCGATCTTTAGATGGTGGTAAAGTAGTAGGAGCAGTATTTTTAGACCTGAGGAAGGCCTTTGATACTGTGAATCATGACATGTTGCTGTATAAACTTCAAAGGTTAAAGTTTTCACAGCAAGCTTATAGTTGGTTTAAATCGTTTTTGCAATTTCGACAGAAGTGTTAAAGTCAGTGGGCTGTCATCATCCTTTCAAAAATGTAAAATGGGAATTCTGCAAGGTTCAATCTTGGGACCACTACTCTTCTGCCTAGTGTGTCAGATGTACGCTGACGATGCAGTCATTTACGTAACAGCAAAAACACCACAACAGGCTGAAGAATTATTGAACAGGCGGATGATTAGTGTCTCTCAGTGGCTACAAAATCATTTCATCTTTGAATTATACAAAAACTGTGTCGACGTGTTTCTCAATTAGCAGGAAATTATGTGATAACTTCTCAATAATTATTAACCAGACCAAAATACAAGTTAATGAATTTAAATATTTGGGGGTAATATTGGATCACCAATTACAGTTTGAAGCAAACATGAGGAAAATGTCCAAAACAGTTAAAATGAACTTAAACTGTTTTCCACTCATACGATCCTGTTTACCTGTAAGAGCTGCTCAGTTATATTTGCATGCCATGATTTTGTCGCATCTTTCACATTGTGTGACTGGGCTGGGCAACAACAATATGTTGAGCTTTAAGAATCAGGAAAACCTTTTCATTTTTAAAACTAATTTTTAAATGTGCGAATGGCCTCGCCCCCAACGTAGTTGTTCAGTAGTAAAGGGGTAACCACAAGGGGAGCTAGTAAAGGGGACTGTAAGCCATTAAAATATAGAACAACATTTGGTCCGTCTTCTTTCACAGTTAAAGGCTCACAGATTTATAAATAGCTGAAATAGATATGAGAACAGTTTACAGCATCTGTCACTGATAAAGGAAACAGTGAGAAACTAGAGGCATTAAAAAGGATTCATGTATGAAATATAAATGAGCTCATTCAGTCCCTAAATCCGTTCAGCTGAGACTTAAATGTGACCAGCTCCATATTTTTGTTCTGAGCCTCTCCCAGAGCAGCTTTGCATGATTCAGTTTGAAATAATCCTTCTTTATCTGACACTGAGCCCTCAGTTCATCCTGTCTGTTTTAGCTCCTCCCACTTTAAAGCAGGAGACCAATGATGTGTGATTTCAGATTGTGATTGAAAACATTTATTAACTTATTTTAAATTGAACGTTTTTGTTGTATCTCCATCTTTTTTCGTCAGTGCTGCACCTCGCTGATGGTCCCTGTGGACTCAGAGGACGCGTCGCTCGCATGTGTTTCCTGTGTGTGTTTCACTAATCTTCACAGCACAGACAGCTGAAGTGGTGAAACGACAGCTGAGATAACGAGCTCATTCATTCAGCGTCTCTTCAGTCAGCTTGTGTGTTGCCAGATGTTGGCAGATGGGCTGTAATTGCACGCAGTGTGTGTAGACTGTGATTCACAGACAATCTGGTGACTTGAGCATCATTAAACAAACACACAAACGTACCTGTAATTATTTATGATAAAGTTTGCAGATTACGGGAGTTTCCTGGGAGGTGATTTTTCAAAAACGGGAAAACCCGGGAGTGTTTGCAGGTGTGCCTGACTTCCTGTCTGAACTGTTAATTTAATCAGATTACAGCTTTCTTCCTGGCAGCTTTTACCCATGATCCTCCGCAGCACACCGAAGTAAGAGGGTTAAACCGAAGAGCAGATTTACAGCAGCAGACTGAATGTGGAAGTCTGAGACACGACACACTAAAACAAACTGAAAAATCTGGAGGTGTTTTTGTGGTTTTACTGCTCCAGCTGTGTTTTGGCCCATGAAGTAAAACGAGTTTTCGACCTCCTGCTGCTGTCTGTGTCGGCCAGGAGACTCTATGAGAAGAGATTTTTAATCTCAGGCGTCCTGTTAGCCTGGTTAAATAAAACCTAATAATCTGTAATTAATAACAAAACTCATCAGAACATCAGAACTCACTCGTTTCTCTCCAGATGGACGACGTGATGGTTTCCATCCACGGCGATGATATAAGAGACCTGCAGACACACACAGAGTTACATCAGGACAAAAAGGAGAAAAACCACCTGTGATGTTCGTTAGGACGGACAGATTAATGGAAAACCAGGCGTATGTGTCTCTGTGGATCACGCTACATGAAGCTCTGTCAGCCTCTCTTTTCATTTCAGTTAGTCGTTGAATGACAGCCAGTTTTTTCTCAGTGTTTGTTTCACTTTTTTCAGGGTTCTGCTGCGTCTTTTCTCCCGCCTGCCTCGTTAGTCGCTAATCTTTACCGTTCAGACTCTGCAGAGACGTCGTACCTTTCCATGAGCTGGAGCTTTGTCTCCTTTCTTACAAGGCACCAAAAACAATGAACATCTACACACCTGATACTCACAGATATCTGATTACTGTCAGTGAATCACTGATTTCTGCAGCTGCAGCCATGCTGACGTTAACACCCCCGAGCTGCGGTGCGTCACACACAGGTTCTTCTAAAGGCTCGGCCTGCAGGAGCATATTTCAGCTTCTCCTACCAGAAAACCACGAGCGCTGTGCATGCCTCGACAAAGACCGCTAACATTGGAGGAATTTGAGGAGGTTTTCACTGATCAGCTATCAGCAGGGATCAGTCTGAGACTCAGTCCCTCCTCCAAAGCTGGAAATTCCTCCTGATCCTGAGATCTGGATCTAGATCAGTTTTGTCACATTTTCCTGAGAACATCAACACGATGACTCCCAGTTTTTATTTCAGTTTGATGTGATTTATGAAGAAAGAGTTTTATTTAACTTCCCTTTCACTGACACTGTTGGTGATATTTGTACATTTAAATCCTGATTTTTCCTTGTACGCTGCCCCGTGCTGGGAGTTAAAGAAGCAGATCTTTACCACGTACTCTGGACTCGTCCATAGGTGAACGTCTTCTGGAGTAAAACTGAAACAGAATTTGTGATTTTACTTGGAAAAAGATCAAACCAAATTGGAAAGATCTTCTGTTTTGGATTTCTAAATTCGTCATCTGCACACCTTGGAGGATTGATACCACATTACTGATGTCATCTTCTACTGGAAAGACTCATTTTTCCCATGAAGCTCCAGGAGCAGTGCATCATTGTTTACGTTCCTTTGTTTAATCATTAATGTATGCAGGTACTTCTTAAGCCATTGTTTAAATGTTCTGAGTTTAGGACTCTGAGTGAATATATCTGAGTCTGGCTTTCTGTTCGGAGGTTTTTATTCTGCTGTTCAAACGTCTTGATTCTTATTTTAATTTCTTTATCATTCAAAGATGGAGTCTGATTTCTTGGCTCAGTCCTTGGTTTGTTTCCACTTCATGGTTTCCTCGCAGTAATCTTCTGGTTTTGGTTCATATTTTCATTATTTTTGGGGGCTTTTTAGCCTTTACTGAGCCAGGACAGTGTAGAGAAGACAGGAAAGCTGGGAGAAAGAGCGGGGGGAAGACATGAGGCGGAATCGAACCCGGGCCTCTGCATTAGCCTCGGGGCTTATGAGTCACCTGCTCAACCCACTGAGCCTTACAGACACCCTCAGGTTTTCAGTGTTATCCTAGTTTGATGAGCTTTAGTTGTATTACGTGAGCTCTGGTCTTCATGCAGTTTCAGGTTCCTGTTTTGTGTCCGTTGTCACGGCGTGTGTTGAGTTACCCTCAGTGTGCGCCGTCCTGCCTTTGCTCACGTGTGTTTCCCGGTTTCTCTCTGGATGTTTTGTATTTAAGTTTGGGACTGCATCCTCCACACTACAATCCACACACGAACCATGACAAAATCTTACTTTTTGTTTTAAAACTTGAATGTGTTCATTTTCCCTCCTTTCTTTCACTCTTTCTTAAACCAAATACCCAGTAACCAAAGAGGAAAACTGTACGAGCAGATAAAAGTCAGATCAAAACTTTCATGCAAATCCTTCCATAACTTTTGGAGTAATCCTGCTAACAAACAGACAGCACGAGCCAATCACACAGGCTCCTCGCGGAGTCATTAGAATAAAAAAATAAAAAAACGCCGCCTGGAACGAACATTCGGCCAACAGCATCGGAGGCTTCCAGTTTACCGCGCTGGTGCTGCACGGTTTGTAGGAAAACAATAAAAATGCTTCATGTCGGCGTGAATAAAACCAGAAGATTCACAGCGTTTCATTGGCTCCAGTTTCAGGCTCGCTGGCCCAAACACAAGTTATCCAAAAACCCAGCAGGGAGGAGGACAGGTGAGACAGGAAGTGTGAGAAATCTGTTTGTGGACATGTTGTGTTCTCAGCTGAGAGACAAAGAAGAAGCTGCTGCTCCATGCAACACAAAGTTTATGAGAGGAAACTTTCACTCTGCACGGCGACAGCGTGCGGCCGAACTGCAGCTCACCATCACCACGTTTCATCACCAACAGGAAGTTGAGCAGCGAGCATGCATCAGAGCTGCAGTGGAGACGTCCTCTGCGGAGTCCACTGCAGATAAACCAACACACTGAGGTTTACAGTCGCGCCGGTGGGGTTTCCTGTCTGTTTCTGACATCATCACCTCATCAGGTCTCCCTTCACGAGCTTAAAGCTGTTTTTCTTTAACGTGACGTCACAAATCAGAAGCAGAGCCTCAGGATGAGGAGCTGCTGCTGCTGCAGAGGAAAGGAGAAACTCGAAGGTCACCTGAGCCTCTGACTCACCTGCAGACGAGCGTGTGTGTGTGTGTGTGTGTGTGTGTGCAGCTATCAGCAGGAGTATAATTAGAGCTCACAGACAGCTGGTGTGGACAGGAAGTCAGCAGTGGGCTCCATCGTCCAGCTGCCAGCAGCAGCTCGTCTGTCCTCTAACACAGCAGGGGTCAGAGGTCAGCGGAGGACCTGGCGCTTCAATCCGTAAACACGCCTTTTTCTCTCGGTTTCATCCTGGAAACGGTTCAAGCTCAGGTTCATTAACCAGAACAGAGCTGGTTCTGGTTCAGTGGAAATGCTGCTGGGGTGTTACTGTGGAGCCTGGGGGGGGGTCAGGTGGTCTCAGGTGCTCCTGAAGTGATTTAAAACACGTTTCACAGGTTACCAATAACACTATTAGGTGTCTGTACCTGTGCAGGTAGTGGATGTGCTCGGGGTCTCGTGTTTCTTGGCTCGAATCCGGAGGGACGGAACCATCGTTGTTCCACTCCAACAGTAAGAAGCTTTAACATCCAGAGCGCTGAAACCCCCGAGTATAAAACATGGAAGCGACCACAGTGACGGCTGTCCTTTGATTCGGTTTGTGCTATTGTTGTTTTACGGTCTGTGATTTCACTCCACGTCACACCGTTAGACACCTTGGATCGATCGAGTGTCACTTTCCAAATCTTCCTTCACGCATTTAGCCTCTAATGTGACGTGGAGGGAACAGGAGGGAAACAGGTGAGGAACGCTCCCCTGTCCGCATCATTTCAGCAGCTGTTTGTGAGGACAGGAAGTGAATGATGTTCATAAGCTTTTATAAAAGTTCTCAGCTGCAGATGTTTAAAGAAATGTTTCCCGCTCACATTCAATTTAGGCCCCGGTTCTTCAAAGAGTTCGGATGATCCCGGCCCAAACTTTTAATGTAATGAGGTGATTTGGCAGAACAGGCTGACCCATACGAGACTATCAGCATGCACAGTATGGGGTTTTATAATGAGACACAGTTTGGTTCTTCTAAATATTTTCTCACATCATAACGAATTGTAATCACAGTCGGATTCACTGATTTACATGTCAGTGTGTGCTGGCGTCTTTTTTAGCTTTCTAAATCCTGCAGAGTGTCTCAGATCGTTGGAGTCCAGGATTGATCAGTTTGGCTTTGCAGCTGTGCAGCTGTGACTGACTCAACCTGAGGATCCTTCAGCCTGAAGCTCTTCCTGGGGTCCAATACGGGGTCACCCCACACTGGCTTATACTGAGACAGACAGTTTGCTGCTTTTACATATTTTCCCCCCATCACAGAACATTTTCATCAGGGTTTAACAGATGGATTAGCATTCAGCTTTTGCAGTTTTTATTCTGGTTTTCAGTTTTTCTGAAGTAAAGATCTCCGTCTTTGGGGATCCACAGGTTCAGTCAGGGTTTGTTTTATTCCAGGTTTAAAAGTCAAACTGCAGTCTTGACGGGTTCATCACATGCTGGAAAAGAGCCATGATCGTGATGTTATTAGCTCCACCCGCTGCAGCGATCCAACCACAGCCCCCGATTATGATTTGTGCAGAGCGTAAACAGCTTTATGTCTCCACAACATGAGTAATACGAGCACACACGGGCTCTGATATCACACTTTCACGCAGAGTGATTCTCTCCAAGCAGATCTCACATTTCAGCACAGTGTGTCACCACATGTGTGTGTGTGTGTGTGTGTGTTGAATGTGTTGCAGCACACTGGGCGGGAAAGAAGCACAAACAGAGCGAGCAGCTTCAGATGAAACCCTCCTGTGTGTTCTGCTATACGCACTGACTTCATAACTCTGAAGAGAACCTGAGAACGTACGAAGCTGAACCACACGTGGATCTTTGAACGGGTTAATGACGTGTGGATATCACACTGATCGCTGCAGTTTCCTGGAAGGATGGATTAATGCAGTTAAGTAAGTAAGCAGTAAGAAAACCCTGAAACATCTTGCATCAGAAAAAATTCTCCAGGAAGAGTCATTACGAACTTCAGCCAGTCGATGTCAGAGACCGGCGGAAAGAGCCAAAACTCTTTCAGTGCATTACTGCTGCTCAAGAGCTCCTGGCAGCTGCTCAGCAAACATCTCAACACTCAGTAACCATCAACTCTCACCATTTCTCGACTTCTAGTCCCGGCTGAAAGATAATAAGAGGAAAACCGTGCCGACGTCCGGATGGAAGTTCACCATCGGCTCGATGTACCATCCTTGTTAGACTTCCCATTAAAAGAAAGTCTGTGTTCAAGAACTGATTTATATCATTTTTTTATTGATTAGAACCAAATGACTAAAGCTAAATATTCTCAATCGAGAGAAGAACATCAAAGAACACCTCGAGGACGACTTGAACTCCTGACCTCTGGCTCTGGGCTCCATTTCTCATCCTACTGAGATAACCTTAAACGTCTGGGCTGAAGGCATCTGGACTTTTTTAGGTTCTTAAAGATGTTTCATCTCTTATCCAAAAGGCTTCTTCAGTTCTCAAAGCTGATGGGGAGTCCCAGGTATTTAACCCTCAGTGGGGTTTTCACCTTGGTCCTGGTCTCAGGCCTTTTGGATGAGAGGTGGAACGTCTTCAAGAACCTAAAAAAGAAGTCCTGCTGCCTTCAACTCAGGGACCTAAGACTACCATGATTGGGATGAGGGAGAACCTGCACAGACACACTGAGCTAACTGACTAACCAATGAACTGCTCACATCACAGGTTTATAATGCTGACATCACGGGCCAGAGAGACGATTGGCTGTGACAGTCCCCACATGCTAAATTCAAACGAGAACTTACAAATGAGACAGAATTTACATGCAGATGGCTTAAAAGTGATGTTTATATTTAAAAAACATTCACTGATGATACCAGACTGTACGTGGCGAGCACGCTGTGGGGCCGTCGTTAAAAAAAAAAAAAAAAGACACATGCATTTAATTCCTGGATTACACTAATCTGATCGACAGTTGATTCGTCTGATTGGACCTCTGCTGTACGTGGAAACAAAGGCAGCATCCCTTGGTTCTGACCCGGCGATAACATCGCCGTTTCAGCCCGTTTACTGGGCAGCTAATTAGCGGCTCCTGGTGTAGTTACTTTTTCCTCCTAAACACATTACATATACAGATATGTTTTGATACAGAAATGAGTGAAATGTTTGTTTGTCCAAATACACCAAAAAATTCAACAGTTTTGATTGGATGATGAGTTCTTTTTAATTGTGTGTATCTGAAGCAGAAATTAAAAATTAGTTTTAAACTGGAATAATCTACACACACACACACACACACACACACACACACACACACACACACACAGATCCTCCTGAGACCATCCAACAGCTGCCATAAACACCCACTTCAACCAAGGTAACATGAATGTAAAAAAAAAAAAAAACAACCAAACCTGATCGGGCAGTCTTCCATTCAGATCCCGCCTCAGTCTGCCTCCGATTGGTCGAGGGACAGTCAGCTGATACGAGG
This sequence comes from Paratilapia polleni, assembly GCA_015106735.1. Lineage (NCBI taxonomy): Eukaryota > Metazoa > Chordata > Actinopteri > Cichliformes > Cichlidae > Paratilapia > Paratilapia polleni. The sequence goes on from VUQI01027017.1 coordinate 14,950, forward strand.
ACAGGTGTTCGGTCTGCTGAGAGTCTGCAGGAGGAAACAAGCTGAATCTTAATGAAATGGTAAATTTCAGTTTGTTCTGCGAGCAACTCTAATTAATAATTACCAAAGGTCCAGTGAACCCTGAAGTCCTCCAAGTCGTTCTTACAGAGACGTGAAGTTAAATATTTTCAGCTTTTTGCCCCAAATTCTGCCTCTCAACCTGTAAACCTGCCTCCAGCAATATCCACACACCTCCATCCGGGAGTAAAGTTTGGATATTTCTCCAGTAAAAAGATATTTTCTGTTTAGTAAACACACATTAAATCCTGTTTAACGTATTTCATGAGACATGATATTAATGTTGATTTTATGCCAATGAAACACGCGTTTTTCTCTCTGCTGACTTCCTGTGTGTCGTTTTGTTTTTTCTGGAATAAACTGAATCATTTATGAATCTGTGATCAGGTCTAAAGCTGTAGTCAGTCTGAGGAGTTTCTGCAAAGAAGGAAAAGCTGTGAAAACTTCAGGAGAAAGTGACTGAATCTGCATTTCAGGCTCTGAATTCATTCATCTTGGAATCTTAAATTCAGAGTACTTATTTCAAGCTTACGTCAGGTTTTATTGTACATTATCACACCTCCAAACTTTGAATTACCTCCTGGGATTTCCTTCTCTATGTGAGGCGGGACATTCTGGTGATTTTTAACCTGCCACTCCCGCCCGTGATAAGAATAAAAATAATATTTACACTCACATGAGGTCCTGCCTCTGATCCTGTAATTTACAGCAGTCTCATCCTTGTTTTTTTTTTGTTTTTTTTAAAGCACTCGTCTTCTCTTTTCTGCCTCTTTCATTTTATCACTGAGCTGATAAAATTATCAGCTCAGTGATAAAATGAAGGAAACATGTTAACACCAACATATAAGCCTGTTTGGAAACCAGCACAGTGAAAGAAATTCAATCCACTTACAGAGCTGCATCCTGTAAGCTCATTAACACTGCTGCTGCAATTTCAGCTACTTTCAGTTTCCTGTTGTGGTCATGTTTAGTCAAAGTGGTGCCATTAAAAGCATCTGAATTATCTCCCAGCAGCTCCTGTTTGTGATGAACCAGCTCATCTACAGGCAGTTATCACTGGATTAATGTTGTACTGCACGGAAGCAAAAATCAGACAGATTCTCGAGGGAGTTCTGAACTGTATTTTCTACGATTTCTTAAGAAATGCATTACAAGTAGTGCTGGTGATGGTTAATCCTCCTCTTCATGTAATATTCATCCTGTCAAAAATAAAGTCAGCTGTTGGAGTTCTATCTGAAGAACAGACTATAAAAACACACCTGTACAGGTGAGAATAAACAGCTGTTTAACTGAATGAAGCAGACAGAATGGGGAGGCTCGCGGACGTTCTCACAGAGATACAAACACACAGTGTGTGTTCTTTATTTCTCTCCATCTGCTCGCAGACAGCCTGTTGTCCAAGCCTGTGTGTGCGTTAATCTGTAACCACGGTAACGGCTGCAGTCTGAGGTTAACGACCTCTCCGTCCTGCCTGAAGCCACAGAGGCAAACCTCACACCAAACAGACCAAACACCAGCAGCTGCTGCTGATCTGCACTCTGAGCGAAGGAAAAAGTCCTCGAGTCGTTTCCTACAATCTCCAATTTTCTCAGTCCGCCCATTTCACCCTCAGTATGAAGCACTCCTGTCTTCTTTTCCCTCTCTGAGTTTCATTTGATTGGCACCACTACAAGAAATTATAAAATGTCAGAAAGCTTCTAGAAAATGATCAGTATTTGTGTCTGTGTATTGATAATCTCTGTAAACAGATTTCTGCATGTGAATGTATAAAACCTGCAGGAACGGGGGAAGATTTCTGGTCTGCTGTGGCTGCATGAAAGTAAAGAATCTCTGTGGAGACCAAAGGACAGATCAAATCTGCTGAAATGAAACCTCACACCTCAGTGATGGTTTATCTGTCTGAGCTCCTAAACAGTGACTGGCACTTAAACAATATTTAAGTTTCTGTGACATCTTCTGGTGTTGGACTGCACCATCGTGGACATCGTGGAAACGCCTTTCCAGCTCCCACTGGGGCGGTTTGCAGCTGAGGATGAAGCAGCTGGGATGGGAATCAGCACCTCCAAGTCTGAGACCATGGTTCTCAGTGGGAAAAGGCTGGAGTGCCGACTCCGGTTTGGGAATGAGTTGCTGCCTCAAGTGGAGGAGTTTAAGTATCTCAGGGTCTTGTTCACGAGTGAGGGAAGGAGGCACCAGGAGCAGAGCTGCTACTCCTCCACATGGAAAGGAGCCAGTAGAGGTGGTTCAGGTAACTGATCAGGATGCCTCCTGGATACTTCCTAGGTGAGGTGATTTGGGTATGTCCAACTAGGAGGAGGCCCAAGGCAGACCCAGGACACACTGGAGAGATTACTTCTCCGTGCAGGCTTAAGCCTTGATTATACTCGTTGTGGACATGGACAGCTGGAGACCCGACGGCCGAGCAGTCACTCCTGTTATACTTCTTTGAAGTCTGCTTGAAGTCCGCCGCCCAGGGCACATGCGTAGTTGGTGCACTGCAATGTAAATTCTCCGTGGATGAGTCTGCGTGGTCACAAAAAACAGGCAGGCACACCAACGTCTGCAGGGACCCCTACGCTCACCGTTTGATGAAGAAATTTACATCAGTTGGACCTGAGCGGACCCATGCAGACTTGCAGACGTGGAAAATATAATCAAAGCTTTAGGAGTGCTTCGGTGTCCTCACCCAGAAGAGCTGGATGGAAGAGGGAGGTCTGGATGTCTCTGCTTAGACTGCAGCCGCCATGACCTGGACTGGATAAGAGGTGGTGGATGGACGGACAACCGTGGCAGATGGCTGCCCCTCCCTGAGCCTGGTTCTGCCTGAGGTTTCTTCCTATTAAAAGGGAGTTTTTCCTTCCCACTGTCGCCAAGTGCTTGCTCATAGGGGGTTGTCTGACTGTTGGGGTTTTCTGTCTAATTTGTAGGGTCTTTACCCTAAAATATAAAGTGCCTTGAGGCGACTGTTGTTGTGATTTGGTGCTATATAAATAAAATTGAATTGAAATGGACATTTATGCTAACCGTGTGGCAGCAGAGCCTGAAAAGCTGGTCTCAGCTGACACTCCAAAAGTGTTCCCTGGTTCAGGACTGATGCTAGTTTAATAAATGTTAGTTCCCTGCTGGCAGAGAAAGTCATGTGATCATCATGTTTGCTGTAGGAGCAGCTGTTGATTCTGATGATCTGCTGGGTTTTCATATTTTTGATGTTTTAATTGAGAAATCTGAAATTCCTGTTTGCACAGCCAGTTTCTTGTGCGGTTCTCCCAGTTTAACAACAAGTGTGTCAGAGACGTGACTGAACCCAAGCAACCTAAGAGCCACCGTTATTGGCTGCTGGACGTTCAGGTCCTTTACGATTCGCCAGCAGGTGCTGAGGGCGCTGTGCTCCTGCGGTCCTGTAAATAATGCTCCTACAAATGAAGTGGACCTGTGTACTCTGAGCTCTGACCTGAATTCCAGGATGGAGACTGTGTAAAGACTCGTGATAACTGCACTGCAAGCCATTTCCTAAATGCTGAAGTCATCAGCGAGATGAAAATGACCTCTGTGAACTCTCCGTCTGTTCACCTCTCAGTTACATAAAGCCTTTGTGATCTCATTACTGCCAGCTTAGCTGCTGTTTGTTCATTCATGAACGAAGCACTTACATTCTGAGTGAAGGTTTGATCTCTTCTGTTTCTGAGCTCCAAGGTTGGCAGTTTGAATCCTCCTTAGGTCGCCTTCTGTTCGAGTCACTTTCACACCAGAGATTCAGAATAAAGTTTCCCATTCTCTCAGGAGTACAGGTTATTAGTTTCTGTGTATGTGTGTGCTCGTGCTGGACTCTTATTTTGGAGGGGAGCTGATGATCACTAATAATCACTAAATTAATTTAGTTTGCTAAATTCATTAATTCAGTTTCTACTCTTAATTAATGCTTATATTTATATTTTTGCTTCTAATTGGAGTAAATGTAATTTTTGCATTACATGACTTTTGAGTGTTATATAAAGCACACTCAGCTTTTGTAATGAAATGTGCGTTATAAAGTTTTCTCTGCATTTACAGACTAAAAATAAAGAAATCTCTGAGGAGGTTCAGAGGAATCCTAAAGAAGACCAGGGACTGGATGTATAAATGATTTAAATGCACTCAAATCACACGTTAACTGCACATAAACGTATTGTTTCATAATCAGTATTAGTAAAGGAATAAGTGTTTATGAAGGACTAATGAGTATCAGTGAAACAGTCTCATGGTAGGCAGTGAAGAAGTCATGACTTTAATCTATCAAACTGCCCTTTTGGTCATGACTTTTCCAGTTTTTCACATCTCTGAACATGATTTTTTTATCTGACTGGTCTCATAAAGACTGATTCATGTACACAAAATGAATATTTCCCACTTATAGAAGGAGAAAAAGGCCACACCTGGAGGGGTCGGCAGTGGCATGGACCACAGCTGGAGTCCTACACAGAGCACTTCATTTGGATTATTTTAAATAATTTATTAATTATATTTAGAAATGATGCAGGTATAGGTAAGAAAATGGTTATAAAAGGATTGCGATTTCAAGGAAATTATTTCCTTGTAAGATAATATTAAATGAGAAAGTTGTGAATACTTATTTGAGAGTGACAGAGAACATCTGAGAAGCTCACTGCTTTATAATCCAGTTTACGTTGAAGTGTTACCTGGGCTCTGTTCTACGAAGCGAGTTCAACACATCCAGGGTGTCTTTCTCTTATCAGGCTGGTCCCTCCAAAAAAAGACAGAAAAGCAGTTCTCTCCCCCCCGAAAAAAAAGAAAAGAAAAAAAGACTCAATTTGGTGCCGTCTGGGGGAATCTGGGGTGACTTCTACACTTAATTTTTTTAGGTCCGTTTCCAAATAATGTACAATTTAACACTAGAAACAAACAGTAGAAGAAGAACACGATGACAAGTTAAAAATGAATTTTGGATAACGTGAGGTATTAGTTACGCTAAAATAACTAAGGTATAAAGAACGAGCGCTCACTGTGTAACAGATCGAACCGTCACTGCCTGCATTTTAAAACTGACTTCACACCTGGCTGGAACAAAATAAGCACGCCTCCATCGACAGCAGACCTCTCTGCAGGTAGACGGGCCGTCCACGGGCTGCCAGCGGACTGCGAACACGCTACCCCCGCTACCCCCAGTCTGCAGCCCTTCACCTCCTCAGCTCTGCTCCTCAGGCCTGACACCTGTTCAGCTCCGGTTCCCCCGCTCCTCTAAAGAGCCGGCAACCCGCCCAGTTCTCCACACATTCAGTGACCCGCTCTGACCCGGCTCAACATCCCATCCACGATCCGTTCACCCCTGCAGTAATTATTCTTCTTTTATCTAACTACAGCCCCTTGTATACAGTGGTGTGAAAAAGTGATTCCCCCCCCCCCTCCCCCGTTAAAACATAAATTAACTGTGGTTGATCACATCTTTGGAAAGCTGAGTTTAATTTCTCTAGCCACAC
>VUQI01027018.1:0-11867 GCA_015106735.1 Paratilapia polleni
TTCAGCAGACTGGTTGTCTTTTCATTATTTTGAGGAAGTCTGTCTTTCAAAGTAAACTAGTAACTTTTAGCATAGTGTGAATGCATACCTGCTCTCTTACTGTATTTTTGACTTGCAGAGGCCTCAAAAAAGGGTCTCCCTCCTGCAGTGGTTAATGGCAAGGCTGTGTGGGATGGTGGTGCTGCCAAGACCAGGAGGTTCACCGAGTCTCAAACAACACTGCTGGACCAGTGGCTCAGCCCAACCAGTGGTTCGAAGGGAGAAACGAAAGAAAGGGTAAAAGATCCAAGCCTAGAAGAGGAAAAAAGTACAAGGCCTGACATGGACAACCAACCACTGATGGCTGCCCCGGATAAAGACACAGTGAGTGACGGAACTTCAAATATGACTGAGGTGCAATCTGAAGTGAAGGAGGAAGAAATGGGGAAGAGACATGGAGTAGATCAGGAGAACCTGGAAGCTTCGAAACAGGAGGATGGAGAAATAATTATCCACCATAAGGTTATGCATATGGATGCAGAGGATGGAAGAATCTCACCAACTGGGGAGATTAGACCAGAGCAATTACTCGAGGCACAATTAAAGTGTCTCCAAACACAGGACAGCATACCAGAAACTACCTGTCCAGTACAGAAACAAGTACAGATAGAATCTATGGAAGAGTCTGTAACTTCAGCTGCAAAGAGCACACAGGAAACCACCAGCTCAGCAGGAGAACAAATCCAAATACCAAACATGGAAACATCAGAGACTCTAGTCAAAACTACTAGTGAAGAAACTGAGTGCTGGGATGAATACATAGTCCGCACTGTGGAAGAACCACATGATGGGGCCAGCAACTCCAAGCTGGTGTTTCCCTCCCTTCTCTCTGATGCTCAGACCCACTTTAAACTCAGCAAGCAGCACGATGCACAAACCGGCTGGCACTTCCCTGCAGGTCCTGGTCTGACAGAAGAAGTGCAGTGCCCACTGTGGCAGTTTCCTTCCATGAGCTATTATCCTCCTATAGAGCCAATAGTCCCCTTTGAAGGTGAGGATGAGGGCTACCTTTTTTATTGAATATTTTCGCTGCAGTGAGCTTTGTTTACACTCATTCACAGTTTAGTAACCTGCGCCATGTATGTCTGTCTTTCTCCCAGTGATGTGGAGAGTATGGGTAGAGATGGATGAGAGTGCCACTTCAGCAAAGCCTGACCTAATACCTTTCACAAAGGCCTCAATGGATTTCACTGTCATGTCCTACAACATCCTTGCTCAGGACCTACTGGAAGCCAACCAGGAACTGTACACACACTGCCCCCTGGAGGTGCTGGATTGGAATTACCGATGTAGACTGCTTTTAGAGGAAATACAAAAATGGGTACCAGATGTGAGTCATGTCAAATGCTGAAATTCTGAAATTTAACCCAGCAAAATTTTATATCTAATGTTAGGTGTCCACTAATGCTTTGTGTGTAGATTTTGTGTCTTCAAGAGGTTCAGGAGAACCACTACCATGAACAGCTGCATCCTGCCCTGTCTCAGATGGGTAGGTCAGTTGTGACAAAACAATTGAACAATCATGTTGGGGGATATTTTGACAGAGACATTACACATATTCTGTTCATGTTGTTGGTCCAGGCTACACCTGCGTGTACAAGAGGCGCACAGGAACCAAGACAGATGGATGTGCTACTTGCTTTCGTAGTAGCTGCTTCTCTGAAGTAGCTGTGACTCACCTGGAGTTCTTCAGGCCTGAGACAGAGCTGTTAGACCGGCACAATGTGGGCATTGTTTTGCTTCTTCGGCCACTGGTCAACCAGGGGCCAAAAGTGAAGGAGATGGGCCCGCCCCTCTGCGTAGCCAACACCCACCTGCTTTTCAACCCCAGGAGGGGGGACGTGAAGCTGGCTCAGTTAGTGATAATGCTGGCTGAAATTGACAGAGTGATCAAATCCTGCAAGGCCAAAAGTGAACACTGTAACATTATAATATGTGGAGACTTTAACTCTGTCCCACACATGCCTCTGTATCAGCTGATCACCACTGGTGAGCTCCACTACCAAGGCCTGCCAGCATGGATGGTAAGAAAACACTAGGAATAACAACTGACTATAATGAGTGCCTGGAAAATGTTCAGTTACTCCCTACTTAATGTGAACTACTTTGTAGCAGTTATTGTAAGCCCTTTTTTGTTTTTCTTGCCACGATGCTTGCAGCAGATGCCTCTGTAACAGTGTCTGTATTCACCATGTCTGACAGGTATCAGGCCAAGAGGATCTGTCATATAAGGCCAGTTGTTACAGACTGTGTGCTCCGCTGTGGCCCAGCTCTCTGGGAATCACTGATGACTGCCAGTACACTACTGCCAATGAGATATTTGAGTGCCAGAAATCAGGTCAGGTGAAGTCAGGTGATTTTACTGTTAATTTTGTAATATTGATCCATGGAATGAGTCTCAGTCTTCAGTGGTATACTTTCTCCCTTTATTCTTGTGTAGGGAAATTTCAGTATAGCCACAACTTCATGCTGCAGCTGCGTTATTGTCCAGCTGCATGTGTCCGTCCTCAGGGCCTGAAGCTGATTCTAGGGGTGACTGACAACACACCAGGTGGTGTAATACAGAAAGTACACTCGCACCCATTTTATCATTTACAGCACCTGATTTCCTTACCGTAATATGTTGATTCTCTGGGTTTTCTTCTTATTGTGCACAGATGCTTCAAGAGCAAATCATCTTGATCATAAAAGGTTGGTTTAACGGTCACAGAAGCAAATAGAGACACTAATCAATATAATACTGGAACTGATAAGAATTCCTTATTTCATTCTAACCATTCTGACCTTTAGCAAGTTAAAAATCACACACAGAGTGTATGATGTGCAAAACAAGAACACTTTGTCAAGCTATCATGCCCATTTCCAGCTCCATAATTTTATTTTTGGACTCCACTGAAGTAGCTTTGCAGTATTTAAATAACCCTTATTTGTGTTGTAATGAACCTCAGTGCAGAGCTGCAGTTCATCCACTGTCTGAAACAAGCAGTTTTAGCTCCTCTCCCTTTAAGGCCACCCTACCTTTAAGCCAGCTTTCTTCTGATTGACTGCCCCTTGTAAACAAAACATTTGAATATCAGATGTGTGGCATTGCTGCATCCACAGCCAGAGCTCTGTACCTTGGATGACCATATTAAGGATGTCCACTCTCTTTAGAGAACTGTTCTCATTTCACTAATTTGTGCTACCTTGTCACATCTGTCGTCCATCCTCCTGCCCAGAAATCAATGTCAATACGCTATGCTGAAGGATGCTTCAATTCCTAAAATGCATCTGGAGGACAGTGAAGAGGAAGCAAGGATGTTTATTTTCATTAAAGGCCTGTTCTCTCCAATCCCCTCTCCTTGTGTCCCTTCCTCGCCCCCTCTGCTCGGTGGGAGGAACTAAGACTCAAGGAGAGGAATCGATGTGTTTGGGAAATGAGAAAGGTGGAGTCATACACACCCAAGAGTAGAAAAACTGTCAAACAAGCATCTGGAGCAGTCTGAAGCCTAATGTGTAATGTGATCACTTGTATATATACTGACCTCATTATTGGCCAAAATTAATGAGCATCCACCACTGTAACAGTATATACACATGAAAGAAAATAAGTTAAGGCATAATAGGTCCACTGAAGGTATAAATGAGGTGTATTAATCATTAATTATATGGTTTCACAGGTTCAGACACACCATCAGTCATCAGTTAAACCTGGAGTCGGTGTATAAGCACATTCTCCCAGGTTCTGGAAATCCAGAAGTGACGACCCTGCACTCGGAAGTTGGACATACGGTCGACTACATCTTCTACTCTCCAAAACGCATTTTTACCTCTGATCGAGAAGGTATGAGAACATGACATGAAGCAACAGAATATTTGAGATGTTGCAGCTCAAAATGAATTATTTGCCACTTTAAATATATTATGTGCCTTATTTTTATTGTTTTTCTTTTCCCTAGCTGGTGCCAACTTTGCGAGTGATGGACTGCAGCTCATTGGTTCTCTTTCTCTTCTGTCTGAGGATGTCTTGTGGTCAATGAACGGCCTTCCCAATCACTTATTCCCCTCTGACCATCTGAGTCTAATGGCCAAATTCCGGCTGGACATCAGTAGTACATGATGAAAAGAACTGATTGCATGTCAGAGGGTAAGCATGTTTTCTTTCAAATTATTCATTTTTACGGGTTTTTGTGTTATGAATACTATTGCGTGTGGTTTACTTCTGGCAACAGGATCACAGTTTTGTAATCGAATAGAATTTTATTATTTTTTTTTTTTTTACATAGAGCAACAAAAATAATGGTCTTCTTTTACATGGTTTTCATGAGATAAATATTGAAATATGACTGGGATATGACAATTCTTGTTTATTGATGCTTTGGCACTTTATTTTCATAATGCAGGCATTGATTGCTTTAATTGTTATTGGTGTGAAAACACCCTGACCTGTTCATTTTGCTGTTGCTGAATGTTGTTTTCTTTTCATTTAAAACCAGTTTTGAAATTGTAGATATTTTCTCAGATGGTTAATAATGCTGAATAAATATTTTCCATAAATGTGAGACTCTCCTTGTGTTTCGTGTCTGTAGTACTGAGACCGTGAGATGTAGGATCTGCTCCTCCCACCTCAGTGCACTGTGGCTCACAGTCACTGTGAATGTGTGTCTAGATGATGCATGAATGAATATTTCATGTGTGTTGTTGAGTGTTAATGCATGATGGAGCTCAGTGTGGAAAGCTTAAATGTTGGCTGTAGAATGTGCTTCTTATCAATAGGAAGACTCACTCACTTCCAACATCCTTGTCAGTATGCTGCTAAGTATCTAGATGTGTGATGAAGATATATATATGCATATATAGAGAGAGAATATGATAAAATTAAAGAAACCCATAATAGGTCAATGTGGTGGTTTGATGAGTGTGGAAATGCTCATATGCTGGCCTTGACAGTCATCACAGCTCATCCCAGTGGAATGCCCATGGGAGATTTTCGACTGACATATTAGGACAGGGCTTCCCACCACCATCATCAAAACACCAAATGAAAGAAAAACTTGAAAGGATGGACTGTCAGTGTCTATAGTAGAGGGTGGCATATGGTGGCCAGACACCTTGCTAAATGCAGTATGTTGCTTTTTGCATTGTCACTCATATCTTTTGCCATATATTACATGAGTATCACCCATGTGTTAAAAACAATATTGTAGAGGGGAATCAGACCGTGTATGTCTTAATTCTCCCCTTGGCATGAAACGCATGACAGAAAATGAAGTCAGTCAGTAGTTTTTTTTTTGTTTTTTTTTTTTAATGAAATGGAGCATTAAGGTCTGTTTGTGTCTTACAAAGACTGAAGCACAAGATCTGATTCACCTGGAATCCACGGGAAGGGAGGATACTGATTTGTATATTTTTCTTCATTACTCAACAAGGCAACCGCCACAGTATTACAAACTGTTATTCAAAGGAGCTTTCTTCTCCGTATCTCACCTACTCTGCCCTTACAATACTATATTTTTAATGCAGCCCATTCAGAGAGAGATTATCTGGCCTGTGCATGAAAAGGGTTCCTTGCTAAGTGGTGTTCATTAAATACAGCAGCCATCAAGCCTTACTAGCTGCTTGTTGTCCTGTGTGGGCATACTATGGCTATTATTTCTACATGAAGCAAATGCTATAAATAGAATAATCAAGAATAATCTGGACAAAGTGAGTCTTACTTTTTCAACATACGTTTTCCAATTTGAAATGTATATATTCTGAGATCTAAAAGACCAGTACGTTGAATTCTCCCAACTTAGCCTGACAGCGTTTTAATTCATTGTCAGGCTTATGCTTCCCTTTTATAGAGTTGTTTGTATTGAGTTTGCTTTGTATAGTCCTAACAGGGATAGTGTTTAGAGATGTGCAAAGCTCATTATGAACTGTTTATTATGAGCTGGCACAATTCCCTGCCTGGCACCCACATGCCAAATTACAATGTACCCAGTTGTTAACTCAAATTAAGCAATGAGTTTCAATAATAATAACTATGGTTTTCTTAAAAAGGCCACATAAGACTGCAAACATCTGCCAATGCTGAAAATAGTCTCCACTCCATTGGGTCCCTGGATCAAGAAAGATATCGTGATTAGAATTAGTTTGTGATATTTCTTGATATCATCAAGACAATGTCTACAAAATTTTTCTCATTTCAATTTGATATATACCTCTGAAGACATGAAGTGAGATTTCCAGAAATGGTAAGGAATCCTTCCAAAATTTTCTGGATCCAGATGTGGATCAACTCCAAATGTTAATCACTTCTAAACTGGGCCAAGCGCCACCTCTGAAAAAACTTTCATGCAAATCTGTCCATAACTTGCAGTTATCACTAACAGACAGACATATCAAACCACTGACTCAACTTCCTTGGTGGAGGTAATACAAGAAACAAAAATGTGTTGCCACAATCAATGTGACCCTTTATTGTGATTCTGTAAATCAACTATTTTTGATACAAAACAACTGTGTCATAGAACATAAAAATGGACAACACCTACTGTATAGATTTAAAAAATGTTGACTGTAGCAACATTCAAAACAGTGTGATGAACATTAAGCATTTACTGGTGGTCGTTAACACTGAGGGTAGTATAAAATGACAGAATCCCCAATAAAAAAAATACAAAATGCAGGTAAAAGTGCTGTAAACAAACTGCTTTACACCTTTGTTTAAATGGAAGTCAGTTACTTGGATACCACTTAAGGCAAGTGAACCACTGGATAAAGTTGCTACAAATAAAATTTAGAAACGTGCATAAAGCAGCTGTACAGTACACATAAACTCACTTTTTCTTACTTTACAACAAATGCAGCTGCATTACTCAACGGTCTTGGTTCATGTGAAAGATTTGATATTTATCAGTCAGGATAACTTGCTGAATGGCTGATACCTGTGTTTATTTCATAGTGATTTAGAAGAACAGAGCTGCTTTTGTGTTTAGTTGGGCAATAACAACAATGGGTTAGATATAAAAAAGTATTTTTCCTTCTCTTTGAATTATCATACAAGGCACAAGGGAAGTGGTTTGCAAACTAGTCACTACACAAGTTGCCCAGCAGAGTCTAAGTGGATATATGTTACATGACATGTATTTGCACACTTACAGTACAACTAGACAGATTGCAGACAAGCCTCAAGAGCTTTTTGTAGACAGCACAGGGACCTGTGATATGTCCAGCAGTGAGCTTACACTGAGTGGTACTTTTGTCCAGCTTCAGCTTCATCACTTTGTTTTAACAAAACTTTGCAGTTATTTCAAATGTTTACATATTACTGCACTTGTGCTCCCTCTTTGTTTTAAGCTGGGGAGCACTGCCAGCACCAATTACTACACACAGTAACTGCTACAGAAAAATACTGTAACAACACAGGAAAGCTGAATGAGGCATTTGTTTGTGAGGAGTTGCTGGTAACCTATTCAACACTGAATCCTGTGAACAGGCCCATGTGTACAACAGCTATACCTTAGGTTGAATCACTGGCCCCTTGTAACAAGCGCCTGGTCATTCATGTCATATGACACACAAAACATGCTCACGAGCAAATTGTGTTATCATACACAAGCGTATTTTAACATTAACTGCCACTGGCATCATCTAAATCTACATCTACGTGCACAAATTCAGTGAGAAGTACAGTCAGCTGTGAGCGAGAAACAAAACACAGGGAGAGGCAGTGTGCAGAGCAGAAGTATAAAGCGCTTATAGCAGTACCAGGCATGGAAGAAATTCAGCTGGTGGGCATTCACACTCTCACAAATTAGCTCGGCTTAAAAACTAAATTCGGCTTATGCGAACTGACTTGAGGGTTGGATATCTCTCGCCTCTATTGCGATTGGTCACACACTCACCTTGACTGACAGCTATTGTTAGAGGAAGTCCAGAGGTGGGGAAGAAGAAGAGTTAATGGGATACTAGTTTGAATAAAATAATTAATAATATTCATAAAATGGATCTGACTCCAAATAAACTGCTGTGCAAATCAGAGCTCCATGTAGCAAATTCAAGTATATATTTGTGAAAAAACAAGACACTATAATTACATTAACATAATGTTACAAGTGTTGTCTAACCAGTACATTTGGAATACAATGTCACTGAGAACTTTTTCTGTAAAATAAAATGTAAAAAAAGTAAATTTTGAAGTGTAATAAAACAATACTAAAGTGCATTTCTGAGCTTTTCTTTAGCCTATCCAGACAAATAGCACTCCTTACATTTTCTGAGTCAGAATAGGTACGTTAGCCCAGTGGGTACAGTTGTTTAGGAGCAAAAGAGATCAGTGCTGAACTCGTGTGGTCTGCCCTTCTTTCCTCATTGGGTGAAAACATCAGGGCAGACATTTTCCTCATTTAAGACATTTCTGAGCAGTGTTCCTGCATATAGAGCACCATCATTTCCCTGCTTGTAACTGCTGATAACATTTTTCAATATTCCATTTTTTTTATGCTGTTTTACCGTTATGCAGCATCCAGATAGTTTCTGTGCTGCATTTTGCAAAGTTTTTTAAACAAAACATGTTTGAAAAGTGATGTCACTTGGCAGCTTGACATAGAATTAACCTGTGAGACCATGTGTGTGTGTGTCCTCCGGTACCAAGCAGAAACACTCTCATGCACGGTGCCTGCTGTGTGTGCTAGACACAAACACACCTTTGCCTCTCCCTGTGTTTTTCTTCCCGCTTGCAGCTGCGTGCACAACTCCTGGTTGTTGAATTTGTGCTCGAGAACTTGTGAGTGAGTGGCAGTTAATATCTGCACGTGTGAGATAATATCATTTTCTAATGAACACGTTCTGTCATGCTCATGTCCTATGACAAAATCTGACACCCTGTGTGCTGCTTTAAAATCCACAAATCCACAAATCAACAAAAATTCTTCTTCAGACACGAATCTGATATCCATTCATATCTGTTGAGGATTTTTGTTCCAAAACTTTCTTGTCTCCAGAGGGGCTGAAACAAAAATTAAAAAAAAAATTAGAAATGACAATGAGGTTTATTCATAAAAGAAGCAAACTGTGACTAATTCATGAGCTACTTCTTTTTGCCTTCGATCATAAGACATCTGTAGCCCAAATGCTGAGAACTAAAGTATCTAGTGCATGTGATTAATCATACCGCCTCTCAACACGGCTGATCCTCCGTATGGGGCTGTTTGGTCCTCTGAGGGGTGAACCCATGCTGTTTCTCCTGTCTTTGGTGGGAGAGGGAGGTGCTGGCTTTCCTATCTGCAAAAGCAGTTCACAAAAAAAAAAATAAAAATCAGAGCTTCATTCACATTAAAACATCACACGGGTGAGCTACAAATGCTTTTGCCCTAACTGTTAGTATCAGTGGCTAAAATGTGTCCCTGTCTTTAATGTGATTGTGCAGAGCACTAAGTGTACAAGATCAGCTCTTGATGAATTGTGCCAGCCTTGCGTAAAGCACAGCAGAGCAGAGTCAAGTCATCACATTAGTTTTATTATACACAGAGCCCAGCATCCATGCTGCCTTTATTATCTTAGCATGAGAGGTGATGAGAGAGCACCATTTGAAAGAAAGTGCTCTTCAAAGAGCAGTTCAACTCAGTGTCAATGTGCATAAAGTAGCAGCATGTCAAAGAAAATTTGATAAGCAGAAAGGGCAGTCCATCTGCTGATGACAAATTATATTTCTCATCACTGACTTTAGTCCTCTAAGAGCTCCAACAGCATTTTCAGTCTTGAGTCTTTCAGTCCAAAGGAGAGAAGCAACCAAAACCAACAAGTAAGACGTTAAAGAATAGCAAAGCTACCAACATGCAGCCCTCTTTATATTTGTCCTGGCTACCATGGTACTGTACCTTTAGCCTCATGTCTCGAGTATGTCTCTCCAGCTCCTTCCGTAGCTCCTCCTTGGTGAGCTTGTCTACATCAAGTATCGAATGTTTCCACTCTATCTGCTCCACGCTGTGAGGGTCATGGGATACGTACTGGCCGATCTTGACTTTTCGTAGGGTGTGCCAGTAGCCCCTGTAGGCTCCTTCGAATTCCTGAACCAAGTCCATCAGTGTTCGGAATTCCAGGGGCTTAAACATGAGGTCCTCCCTACGGCTCATGCCCAGCGCACCAAAGCGCCCCCCACTGTGAACTCCCAGCACAATGTGGTGGAAGTGGTTCCCTGAGAACTGAGATTTAAAGCTGAGGGGGAAGCGCTCCACACCGGGCATGTTGTTGGTGAGGTAACTGTATCAAGCTGAGTCAAGGAAATATACAACCGACCTTTAAATCCTTTAAATAGATGTCATGCAATGGCAAAAAAAAAAACCTATCCAAATCAATTTAGGACTGGACTTCTCTGGTGAGGCCTGCTGCTTCTAATTATGTGGAAAATCCATCTGTTTTGTGCTGCTGTATTAGATAATATCTGAAGCCAAATATGGTGAGAAAACATATGGTAAGTCTGCTAAAAAAAACACATTTATAAATCCATTTGCCAACCCCTTCTGCCAGTCTCTACAGTCACTGCAGTGAAACAGTGAAACAAACAAAAACAAAACAGTAAATTACATGCCATGCCATGTCCTCTGTGGTCATAAAGATACATTCCCAAGATCACCGCCTCCAAACATTTGATTGGCAGAGCCTCCCGTATCATCTCTTTAGCAATGTCCATTAGCCTGTGCAAAACAACAGAAAAAGAGAGTACCATTTTTAATGTTATTCTGTGCTATGAGACAGCAGTAAACTAGTGAATGTGCTACCAGTGACAGGAACACACTGTTATTGATTTCATGCAAAAGAAAACACTGTCTATGAGCCAGGGAAATAACATCTGTGCTGCTAAATCTAATAAAGTGAGGTCAGGAAAAGTGTTTTCCAGGCCTCTGCTGATTGACATACACTCCTACTCACAAAGCTTTGAAGCAAACCAGAGACAGATGCATTAGCTAGCAGCAACACTGGCTAAATATTAAGAAATCAACAACTGTCATCTCAGACATCCTGTGACTGGTGCCATAAACATCTATGAGTGGAGAATTCCTTACGCAGTAAGAGGGCGGCTTTTCTTTATCTCAAAAAACTGTGTTCCTGTGTGATTGTACCTGTAAAGTAAGTTAAGGTCATATCACAAGAAAGCAACATGACAGTGTTTTGGAAGAGCAGTCTACCTTATACAGTGAAAGGAAGAGACAGCTCCTTAAAGTGCTATGTGGGAGTCATAGGCTGTTAGTTAATAATGGATGAATTCCTTCTCTGGTTGGAAATCAAGCTTTTACTTAATATAGTATCTGTGGTGGCCTACATTGCATTTGTTTGGCCCATATTTTAAAATATGACAAAACAATGGGTCAGTGGGATTTTGTAATTAACCATACACATTTACATCCATATTTCTTATGATCAGTGTGTAAAGATATATACACTATATTGCCAAATGTATTCACTCACCCATCCAAATCATTGAATTCAGGTATTCCAATCACTTCCATGGCCACAGGTGTATAAAATAAAGCACCTAGGCATGCAGACTGCTTCTACAAACATTTGTGAAAGAATGGGTCGCTCTCAGGAGCTCAGTGAATTCCAGCGTGGTACCATGACAGGATGCCACCTGTGCAATAAGTCCAGTCATGAAATTTCCTCGCTACTAAATATTCCACAGTCAACTGTTAGTGGTATTATAACAAAGTGGAAGCGATCGGGAACGACAGCAACTCAGCCACGAAGTGGAAGGCCACGTAAAATCACAGAGCGGGGTCAGCTGATGCTGAGGCGCATAGTGCCCAGAGGTCACCAACTTTCTGCAGAGTCAATAGCTACAGACCTCCAAACTTCATGTGGCC
>VUQI01027021.1:7880-21420 GCA_015106735.1 Paratilapia polleni
GGGTTGCTAGGAGAAAGCCTCTTTTCTCTTAAAAGAACACGGCAGGACAGGTTATGATTGCAAAGTTGCATCTGAACAAACTACAAGACTGGAACAATGTCCTTTGGACAGACAAGACCAAAGTGGAGATGTTTGGCCATAACACAGAGCACCACATTTGGTGAAAACTAAACACAGCATATCAGCACAAACAGCTCATATCAACTGTCTGCACGGTGATGGAGAGATGATGATTTGAGGTTGTTTTGCAGCCATAGGACCTGAGCACTTTTCAGTTACTGAGTCATCCATGAACTCATCTGTATTCCAAGGTAATCTCGAGTCAGAAGTGAGGCCATCTGTCCGACAGCTAAAGCTTGGCCCAAACTGGGTCATGCAACAGGACAATGATCCCAAGCACAGCAGCAAATCTACAACAGAAAGCCTGAAAAAGTAAATAATCAAGGTGTTGCAATGGCCCAGTGATCCAGACCTCAACCAGACTGAAATGCTGTGGTGGGACCTTAAGAGAGCTGTGCATAAACGAATGCCTGCAAACCTCAATGAACTGAAGAAACGTTATAAAGAAGAGTGGGACAAAATTCCTCCCCAGTGATGTGAGAAACTGATCAAGTCATACAGAAAACAATTACTTCAAGTTATGCTGCTAAAGGTGGTTCTCCAAGCTACTGAATCATAAAGTGCACTTAGATTTTCACAGAGAGACCTGTGAAAACTTCCTCTTTCACATAACTGTAGATGCCAGTCCAAAAAAACAAACAAACAAAAAAACTGAAACAAAAAAAAACAAAAAACTATGACAGGTCCGCAAAGTAGTGATTTAATCCTTAAAACATTTATTCAAAAGCGACAGTCCATTGGATCTTCCTCTGGCAATTTGTTAAAGAGAAGAACAAATAGGCATTTTCTAATCCGTACAAAACACTGCCGCCTGCTGACCAGCAGGTTACTGGGAAAGATGACAAAAAAAACACTACAAGATGGCAAACACAAGTTTGTTCCCCACAAACACAATGTTGGAGTGAAATCAGCTAAAATACGTAACAACCATTTCTTGAAAGAAAAGGGATAGCAACTGTCCAATCAAGATTAATATCAAAGCAAAGTTACAGAGAAATACACGGGAACCATCCTCTCTCTTTGTACAATATAAATGTTAAAAAAAGCATTTTGGCTTTTTATACACATGCCATAGAAATAATGGGCTTAATAGAGCAAATCACACTCGAAAAAATTGCAACAACAATTAAAAATGTAATAAAATAATAGAAATGATATAATATTTAAATAAATATCTAGGTGTGTAACTGCCACTGGGGACGTTTTGTAGTATTTTGAAACTACTGGCAAATAATGCCTGGGCACCTTTGCCGTGAGCAGGAGGAAAACACTTACTGTGCGACTCCATCATAGTTGGATGACTCACGCAACTGGGCAGAAATCTGGCAACCTCCTGCTTATGAAGATTGTGGTTATATTTGGAAGCCAAAGAGAACATCAACAAAAAATGGTCAGATTGTTCTGTCAACTTGTTTTTCTGAGGTCAGGAATAAACTTTTTGGCCCCACTTTTGTGCATTTTCCAACTTAATCTAAAACTAGCTATGAGCTCAAAGGTTCACCGTGGATTTTTCCTATAAACTTATTATTATTTTTTTTTTTATATTCAGTCTTACCCACAAAAATGCGCCATGTGCATCCTTAAAATCTAGTTCTGGTGTTGAATATATTTCTTTTCTCATGTACAAACCTGATTATTTGTTACATTTAAAACAGGCAAACTTCCTTCCTGCTTTTGGTGCTAATCGTACTTACGTGCGTAGCCCCCCAAAGACCAGTTTTGAGCCAGGAACGTTACCATCCATTGCATAATGTATGCTTCAAGATAGCCAAACATAACTTAGTTCACCACATTTTACACTCAGTTCAGCAAAGGGTGAAGGGCTCAATGGGTCCATGCATCAAACACAGATCCAAACCCTTGGCCCAGAAAATAAATAACTGGGTCATTACAGATTGATGCCACCGTGATTTAAAATAGTTTGCATTGGAGGACACGTTCCAGCCCTCTTGGTGTCTTATCCAATGTTCTTATCATTCAACCTCTCACGCCCACAGCCATTTCCTGGCCAGCTGCGAAACAACAAATCATAGCCTGCTAGTTTTCAAACGCTCCAGTGAATTCTGCAGAGCCAGAAAACAGAGGTTTTAATTCTGCGGTGCCAAGCAATAACCTGGAAAAACAGAAAAGGCAATACATCTCCATAAATTAGCATGTCACACCAGGCTGTGCCCTCTTACACTCTAAAATTATGTCAGGAAGCACTCCAATTCATTTGTACTCTGTAGCTGGATGAAGCCTAAACTTCGGCCCAGTTCTCTGTTTTGTTCTCTGTGGAAAGCTTTTCGCTGTCCTCAGTCTCATCCCTGCCACAACCTCTCTTACCTCTCTTTTCCTCCTGACTTCCTTTGCTGTACATCTCTTCCTCTGTGTCTTAAAATCTATCGTACTTTCCCTCCAGGCAAAGAGAAAATGTGAATTGCGATAGATTCACAGTTAGCAACTTAATTAGAGGCCTTAAATCATGGCTGCCTTCCACCGCCTCAGGTTACAGCCGAGGAGAGCTGCACTGAGAATGGATGTGTGCCTTTGTGTGGTTTGTTCTTTAAAGAAATCTCTGTACATCCCGAATGCCAGCCTTTTCTTTGCTTTAAAAAAGTGCTTTAGGGCAGCGAGACTGCATTGCTGCTTCATGTATCTGTGTGTATTAATAACTGTGGCCAAAATGGAGGTGCTGTGAAAAAGACTTGTAAGCTTCTTCCATTTGCTCATCCACGAAGACCCTTAGAGCTCGACACTTTCTGTAAATTTTTCTATGTATTAAGAGACAGACCGAAGCCCATATTGTGTAAAAAATCCCAATACTAATGAAATGGTTTATAGCAAACATCCTTCCATTCATCAGTTTTGTTAATCTTAATAATATAACTGCTGATCCTATTCAGGGTCACGTGGGCTGAGGGTGAGAGGCGGGGTACACCCTGAACACAGGACCCGCATAGAGAGACAGACAACCATTCACGCTCACATTCACAGCTAGGGCCAATTTATGATCACTAAATAAACTAACATAGATGTGTTTGGACTGTGGGAGGAAGCCGGAGTACCCGGAGAGAACCCACGCAGGCATGAACACTCCACCTCGAAAGACCCCAGCCAGGTGGCAGATTTGAACCTTTTTCCTGTGAGGCAACGGTCCGAACCACTGTACCACCGTGCCGCCCTATAGCAAACGTCTTTGAGTTTACTTAAACATGAGCTGCCATATACAGTGTGTTAGCCAGGATTCTTGTTAACATTGTTTGATATTAATTTATGTCACGTCTTGTAATACTGTGTCTTCTTCAGACATTTTAATACTAATATACCGATATTGAAAAGACAAGTATTGGTCGGCCTCTTTCTCATAGCTTGTCCCCAATTCCCTCTAATTAGCCAGGTTTTTACGCATTTAATATTGTACTCAGTTAAAGTAGTGCTATTAAACTGCTATAATGTTAATTGCGAGGCACAGCGGGTGCAGCTGTGTTTGCCTAAGTACATCTCTGCACACAGTGGGTGACATGACACAGAGAGACAGACATGGTGAGCTTATTTTCCACTTTATACCATCGAGAGGGCGTGAATCACGGTTATTGCTGTTCACATGCGGCACAGACTGATGTAGCCGACCATAATCTGAAGTTAGGGGACATAAGTGGACGGATATTAGCTGAACAGTTAAACCAGCAAGTTTCAGTGTTTGCCTGGTTCTTTGTTTCTTTATATATATATATTTTTAAACTGCTAATAGTATACATTAGTTATGCATTTTGTATACAAAAGGAAATAAATCCCCGGGTTAGCTTAGGCAATGCAGGCCACTGGGCTTGTAATACACTGGAGGAAACCCTGCAATGATTTGAACTGAAACCGATATGTATGTGACACAGTAGGGACTGTATTATTTTGGCATGTGAAAATGTGTATTTTCTGACACTTTTGTGTCCATTCCCTTGCTTCTTCCTACCCTCAGTCTCTTCATCTTGATTGTTTACAAGTTCCTCTGCTGCTGCTATGCTGATGACAGTCAGCTTTAATTTATATTCCACTTCAGCACTTGGGATTTTTCCTTTACTCTTGTAGCTTTAAATGAAAATAGAAGCCAGCTGCTTTAAATGTTATTAAGTATTAATCTGTCTCTGTAAAGCAAAGAATTTCCACACATGTTCAGGATTAACAAGTTCATTTTCCTATCACATCAAGAAGAAAAGTCTCCATGACAGAGTGGCACTTTACAGGGTCACCCAGTGTGACAACCTCACTAGGCTGCACTAATAGAGCCATTCTCAAATGCAGACCTATTAATCAAACTCCAAGACCCAAAGAGCTCAGGATTGATAGCTTCAGTCTCAGAGCCAGGGGCTGAAGAAGCAAATTTGCCTCAAGCTGACAGTTTTTTCAGAAATATTTTCCTCCATGAGATAAGGAAACAGACAGAGGGTGAGAGGGTTAATTTTAACTTTGCAACATCATTAAGATGATGACACTGCTTTTAGGAGCAGTTTGGCTAGAAAGCAACTGCATTTCTTAATGGTGGGAGGTGGTGGGGGAGCCAACTCAGAGATGCATACAGCTCTTTAATTCAGGCTGATGAAGGCAAAAAGATTCAAATCTTCCCATAAATTCACCCCAGTGTCAAACCTCACCTATAAATACCTGTTCAGAGGTACCACTTAACATTTCAACATGATTTCTTTGCCACTTGTCATTTTAACCAAGTCTTTTGTTAGCGTGGCGAAGCAGATTCAAGCACTTTTTAAATGTCTTACTGCCAATCAGAGGTGTGCGTTTGTGTGTGTGTGTGTGTGCGAGTGTGTGGGACGCAATCATCACCATGATGCCTGTAGAGAGGAATGAGCAGCTAATTTCAGGGTGGAGCATGGATCCAGACACCTCAGCAAAACCCAACACACACACACATACACACACACGCACGCATGCACACTTACACAATGCCTCATCCCATTAAGGCCAGTCAGTGTGCAGTGCAGTGGGAGTGATTTGCAAGGGCTTTATCAGTCTGAATGTTAATAGAAGAGCTATGGGACATACTGGCCAAAGCAGATAACGACTGGGTAACTAGTGTGTGTGTGTGTGTGTGTGTGTGTGTGTGTGTGTGTAAAAGTTAGAGAAAGTGTCAGAGGAAAAGGGAAAGAAGTTGGTTGGTAAAGTGCTGCTATATGGTGTCCGCTGCTAAAGCACAGCAATTTAATACTAAACACTGTATTCTACACTACACACAGACATGGTGTGTGCAAAGAAAAGTAATTACATTAAGTTAAAATAATATTTTTGCTTGCACATGTGCCAGTGTTTTAGGCATGGAAGCGGGACTAAAACACAACCCTTAGAAGGGATGTATGAAAATATACTAAACTTTGGAAGAACCCGCAGGTCGGCTGAATCTGTGGTTTGAGTTTAGCATCTGTTGAAAACTCATTTTTATAGGTTAGCTTCCAAAGCTCTTCTTTGGATGTTGGCTGCTTGTTGTTCCGTTCTCTGTCAAGATGATCCCACAGTGCTTCAACAATGTTGAGGTCCGGGCTCTGGTGAGGCCAGTCCATGACTGATAGTGTTCCATTGTGTGTTTTTTTATCCAGGTATGCTCTTTTACTGCACTGGCAGTGTGTTTGGGATCATTGTCATGCTGAAAAATGAAGCCGCTGCCAATCAACTTTTCTGAGTTCATAATTCCATCAATTTTGACAGTACTGGCTGAAATGCAGCCACGAACCATGATTGTTGTACCTCTCTCCTGAACTCCTCCCTACATATTGATGACATTGAACCAAAAGTCTCAAATTTGGATTCATCACTCCATATGACCTGTTGCTACTGATTTTCAGTCCTGTTCTTGTGTAATTTGGCATACCTCAGCTTTTTCTCCCCATTTCCCTTCCTCAAGAATAGATGGATCAACAGTCTCAAGTCCTGTGTCAGGTCGTTGCTAATTTTTTTCCTATCTCTTAAGAACCTGACTTTCAGATGCTATTCATCTGCTGTAGTTTTTTTAGGCCTGCCACTTCTTTTGTTCTCCACTTTCCTCAAAGGTTTCCTCAAAACATTTAAGAACACACTGCACACCATCCTGAGATATGAGATAAGTTTTCAGCTAATAGATTTTTGGTGCAAAAATACAATTTTATGCCTATCAAACTGTGTTACATTTGAGATTATTTTTGTAGATTCAGCTAAAGAAATGGGAACAAATTATGTGTTTTTGTGAAAGGCTGCTAGTAACAAAGTGCCAAAAGATACAGTTTGAAACTGGTTCTTTGCCAAGTCCTCCATTATGTGTAGACACGACACTAATTCAGGTGCTTTTTTTATGCTTGAATCATTCATAGGTCAGTGTTAAGTGGCTTAACAAATAAAAAGATTCCTGTGAAAATGTTCAGGTAGGGCAGAACTGCAAAATGAGTGAAAAAGCAACCAATGTCCAAAGAAAAACTTTGAAAAACTGCTCAAGACCACCAGAAAGTCTGGCACTTTGGAAGCAAAATATAAAGAAATGAGGGGTGGCTCAAGACTTCTGCACAGTACTGTATCAGCTGATTATATATATATATATATATATATATATATATATATATATATATATTTTTTTTTTTTTTTTGTTTGCCAATCTGGAAGTTAGCACTGGTTCCTTTGACAAATTGTCTGACTTTTCTGACAATTTGTCAAAGGCTTCTGGCAGAAAATAAGGTCTGTGCAATTTAAGTTTATGATATTTTTATTCACAGTTTATTGAGGAAGATAATCTCTAGAAATTAACACCACTTTCCACTGAATACCCACAACAATTTCTTCAGTCTCATTAGCCACTTGTTTACAAATGTCAAGCATGTAGCAACAGTAAAATCTGGGTATATCCCTCCATATTTTATGTTGTAGAGAAAAAACATGAAAATGTTTAAAGCTGCTAACCAAAAACCCCACTGACTTCAAGATGAGTGAACCATAAATCTACTTCCTGGTTTCAGGACTCATTGGTGCAGCACTCTATTGAAGTAATCATACATATATATAATCATACATGTATTTTATATACGTACATCTGTTTTATATATATATATAAAAAAAACAAATCGAATCATCTAAGTGATATTAGATCATAGTCTAGATATGAGAGTGCAGTGCCAGATTGAAAGATTTACATGGTGTGTTAATGGGGAGTGATACTTTGGCATTATGCTATAAAAATTAAATTCTAAAACTGGATTGCGATTGAATCATACCAGGTGCAACCAGTGAGCTCATGGACCACACCCATCTTGGAACTCTGCCTTCAGTTCAGTGTCAACCTATAAAGTTTCACGACTGTCTCTTGCTCGGTTGTGATGCTATCATATTGACAAGGTCTGTTGCCAACACCTGCAAAAGTAGTGGAAACCACCCTTGTGGTACTTTATGCTACAGTAGACCTCTCCATTTTGCCATAACTAACATGTGCTTTTTCTGTGTAATTAATTTATAACAATTTACAAACATTCAGCCATACCAGCTCATCTGATAGCAAATTAAAAATAAAATCTGCAGTAAAAGATATGTATTGAACATATAACTGTTGAAGCTATTTATAAAGGAACCCAGATTTTCAGATAAACACTGCCACACGAATTTTAGCTACTGACATTCTTTTTGTAGTTGTCAAAAAAATTTTAGGGACTAATACTACTACTACTAATAATAATCCATGTCAATTAGAAACAGTTTAAAAGATGGGTTTGAATCGAAAATGTTGACTTCATGGACTTTATGGTTTTCTTAATATTCAATATAAGTGATTACATTTTTCCCTTCAGTATTAATCATGTGCTCGTACATGTTTGTGGGATATACCTGTATATTATGTAATATTTCTGGATGTAGTTCTTTAATTTGAAAGGAACAAGTCACCTTCTGCCAGTTAATGAGAGTTCCAATAAAATGTCCCACATTGTGTTCTTTTTCTTTTACTGCTGTCCATGTTGTACATTTAAATTCAGTGGAGAGTCACTGATGTCACAGCACGTGACACAAGTTGCCAATTTTGACTGGCTATTCACTGCATTCTTCCTAATGGGCCATTATAGATGTGGTTAATGAATAATATTTCATACATTTTCAAAGGCCATAATACAATTAACCTTCTTCTTAGTTCAGCATCTTAGTCATCAACCACAACACCACAATTTCATCACCTCTCCCTGTGTGATAATTAGACTGCACACCTAAGTTAATCCTGGATTTTGAGGTTGCTGTACAATGAGGCTGACTTTGCATGAAGTAGAAACAATCCTTGTGTTCTCCATTTACACTCCTGCTGGTGCCAGATGGGTCACAAACCTCTTCAATGCCAAACAGCATGGGAATATGTGGATTTAAAAGTAGTTTGATGGGTCATAAAAGTGTAAATATCTTCTATCAAGAAGCACTGTCAAAAAATTTTAAAAGGCAAAAAGGGAGAAAAGGAAAAGAAAAATATGTCTGTATAAGGACACGACTAACCCAGAATAAAGAGATTTAGATTTATTTGTGAAATCACACTTACACAGCCTGGAGGCACTGCCGTGAGTAATGGGTGCACACTACTTTGACAGTAATTTAAAGACCTTTTTGTCATTTTAAAAGTCTCATTTGATCACGAAAGAAGATTTTTGAACACGTCAGCCAATTCAGTGTTCTATAATATGAAACTAAAATCAGACCAAAGTACTTTTTCTATTCAATATCTGTGTGATAATTAGGAAGTTTTTCCCTTGAGGGAGATTTGAGGTAATAGTTAGGCTTAAATAAGGGATTTAACAAGGCTGTCTGTTTTTCTGTGAAATCAGACTTTTTTCAGAATTCACATCAGCTCAATAGCTACCATCCAATAACTCCAATAACAGGTTTTAACTGTGTTATTTAACATGTTTATGTTTGTGACACAGTTGAACACATGTTTTTTTAATATCAGAACATTTACAAGTCATCAAATTAGTTCTGTTCCCAGATGCTGTGGACCATTGTATGATTTTGGGTTGGGTTTAGATCTCCTTCTCAATAAAGAGTATGAAAAGTTCCAACTTTTGTCCTTGGTATTTCACTTCAGGAGAGGCAACTGTTAATTACTACCAGTTTGTATGTTTTTACATTGCCAAAAAGTGAGATAACCTTCGAAATAGGTATTATTTTGATAAATTAATGGCATCTCAGGACAGATTTCTCTCCAGTAAAATTGACTGGTGACACAATAACACACAAACATTTATGAGTCTTACCCAAGCCCCAATTAACAGCTGTTTTAGAGCAGAATAAAACCATGTCTGTTATAGTCAGCAGTATCCATTTTGTTCATCATTAAAGGCCATAGCCACACAGGCCTAGAGACCCCATGGCAGCCACCAGTCACTGGGGAAAAATATGTATTCCCCGACTGGTTGGCAAGTGGCTGCTGGAGGTTGCTGGCCATCAAAAGGTGAAATTGGTTTCAAAGAGGTATACAGTGCTGTATACAGTGAAGTAGTTTGCATGGAAGACATCGACTTGTCTGCAGACACAGGTTTTTGGTGCGGCCGGGTTCTCCCAGCGACAGAGAACACGCCAACCAGTTTTTCCCCCAATGACCTTAGGTTGCTAGGGTGTCGTCAACTCGTCTCTAGGCCTGTGTGACTGAGGCCTATTCAATTCAATTCAATTTTACTTATATAGCACCAATTCACAACAACTGTCACCTCAAGGCACTTTATATTGCAGGCTGCAAACCCCAACAATCAGATGACCCCCTATGAGCAAGCACATGGTGAAAGGTGGGAAGGAAAAACTCCCTTTTAACAGGAAGAAACCTCCAGCAGAACCAGGCTCAGGGAGGGGCAGCTATCTGCCGAGACCGGTTGGGGGTGAGGGGAAACAGAAGAGAGCAGAGGGAGACAGAACAAAAGACACACTATGGGAGAGAGAAAGAGTTTAGTAATTATTAAGGATTAAATGCAATAGTGGTGTATGAAAACAAGGAGAGAGAAAAGAGTTCTAATGGACACTTCCTCACACACAGCCATTAGAAAGAGGTGGCTTTGTATTGTTAAACACCTTTTTTAGCTTTTCCCCAGTCCAGTTTTCACCATTAGAATTTGATTCATTTGGTTAAATAAAATTTGTTAATTTGCATGAGGAGTTATATAATTATTGCCACCACCTAGGAGGCTATGTGATTGGTTCAATTTGTCTGTTTCTTTGATTAAGGGATCACTCAAAAAGTTGTTGATGGATTTGCATGAATTTTCCCAGAGGTGGAGCTTGGCACAAACAAGAAGGGATTAATTTTTGGAAGTTGGATTTGAGTCCAGTAATTTTTGGAAAGATTCTTTGCCATTACAAGATTTACAACACTGGACAGTTTGTGCCAGCTTCACAAATATTAAATTGAAAGGAGAGAAATTATCGTCCGATGTTTTTCTGGATTTAATATCTCAATTCAGGTGCGGTCTGGAGAGAATTTTCAGCCTTGGCGGAGATATGTGGTCTTGGATTGCTCTTGTTTTATTTAAGCTTATTTATGTGTAATCATACAACTCATTCACACATGTTATCTACAAGCTTGATTGATAAAGATGCTAATGAGCATGCTCTGTGGGCCCATAATTGGGAAAGTTCAGTCTTTCTCCATCATGTACCTGAATGTTTTCTACAAACTTTCTTGGCCTGTGCACCACTCAGCAGTTTTTATACAAATTAATGAGAACTCATCTTGTAACTGGAATCCAATTCTCCTTAATACATCTATGGTCTTACCCCAATCCACTCTGGGATACTTGCCTGCAGTATACACAAGCCAACTCTCAAGCTTAATAAACAAACCTGTTGGGTCATACATTAATAATCCAATTACATCTCTGCTGTCTGTAGGTCAGAGCCAATTGCAGTCAGCTTGTGAAATTACTGATGTGCTGTGAGCCATAGTACAGACCTTCAAGCAGTCATGTGTAATAAAAACTCTTTGGTTTTTGGTGCTCTTCAGTCTAAATTTTAACATTCATTGTTTCCGCTGACAACCAAAAATTCTTTACATTTATTTGCATGTCTTACATTTGGTTTTACCAGTTTGGATATCCAGACCCAACTCTGTCAAGCTCCACTACGGGTGGTCCATGTGCATCACTAAGTGTCCCTGCCACTTAAAGCCCGTGCAAGTCACTGGAAAGTAATGTGTGCATGCACTGGAGAGTTGTGTAATACTTAAGCTGAGGGCAGAGGTAGCAGAGGCGAGGTGATGCTGTTCTCAATTTACTGTATGTCTCGTCAGAAAGGTGTGGCCCCGGATTTACGGTGGCGCCCTTTACCACGAGGGACATCAGTGGCAGCGGCGGCAGCCTGCCCTCTGACTGCAAAGCGCTAAACGAGTCTGACCTAAATGGGCTGTGAACGGCTGAGGTGTAGCCAGAGATTAACAACGTGTGACAGCTGGAAACGGGTTGCCTTTGCACACAGTAAATACTCTTGCACCCTTCCATGCAGAACGAGACTCAGACGCTATAGGTGTTATTAATAGAACAATTATAGGTGCAGCAAGAATAGTATGTTTATGTCCGAGCATCGTCACAGCCAGGGAAAACATATTACAGACATTTAACACCAGGATATACCCATTAAAAACTGAGACTTGTTAAAATGGAGACCAGGAGACTTTTATTTCCACGTGTGAGTTTTGTCTGTGCACTTGCTTGTACAAACACAGATTATTAGGAACAAGCATGTGGTGTCCATAGCTTTTGTGGATTATAAAGAACACCACATGGGTTTGGAAAAGGTTCGGTTATTGCAAATAGAAAAGTGTTTATTAAACATTTATGAGAGCTGGGGTCCATTTGGAGAACTGTCTCCACTCACAAAACACAAAAAAGTTGTTTGCGGTTTGGAGTATAAACTAAAATACAAAGCGTTGGTGCAACACTGAGTCATGTCTTTGTCGTTTCTCATGGAGATGAGACTTCAGTCCAGCAGAGTTAGAAGTTGTTTACCCCTGTGTCCTCTGTGTATACAGCTGTTTGGTTTCTTAAGATTGATTACTATGGATGCTTTGGGACTCCTCTTTGGAGGAAGAGTCAAACTGCTTGGTCGCATGCTAATATAAAACAGAGCGAGATGATTCGGCTTCCCCACTGACATTGTTTGGATGAGTATGTAAATGTTTAACCATGGCGTGAGTAAATGCACACAAGGGTTAGGTGTCAGGATTTCAGAGGGCCTTGTTTAGCGGTGGAGGATCTTACCCATGCTAAGTACTTGCGAGCAACCTCACGGCACAAAGCTGCATGTAAACATCAAGCTGTTGTCGCGTTAAAGAAACACTGATGTCACATGTAGAGAAATCCTCGTAAACCAAACAAATAGCTAAGATGTAAAGAATTGTAGATTTAAAGGTGGGAGTTGAAGGAACTGCTACTTTAATCCTGCAATAATTAATTCTTTTGGCCACTTGAGAGCAGCAGAAATCTATAAACACAAATTTGACACATTATAACCATAGACTGTATATAAAAGACAGATGCCACCCACTGTTTACTGGACTGGGCATTTTGAAGTCTCAGTGTTAGCACTTTGACTCCCGCCATGTTGTTTTTTTGCACTAAGAACTGAACATATTTAGCTCTGAGGATGGAGTACTAAGATAACAGCTCACTAGCAAGTTTGGTGAGCAAGAAGCATCTATGAACTGAATGAAACAGATACCTGCAAAGTAAAAAACTAAGGAACTACTAGAATTTCACTCACAAAAGCTGTGGCACAGTCTTTTGTAACAGTCTGTATCTCACAACATGCTGTGATCCAAAAGGCATCAACCCCACAAACATGACCGAGAGGTGCAGTTCAGTGCCTAGCAGACAGTTACTAGCTGCAGCCACATGTGTCGGCAGATGGATGACTTTAAAAAAAAATTCAATGTGCTGTGAAGTGAAAATAGCTATAGAAACCAAAACTGTCTTTGTAACAGGCTGTAAACATGCTATTTTCATATTTACAGTTAGGTATGTTAAGATGAAAATCTATGGGATTGACTTACTTTTGGAGCCAGCCTCATGTGGCCATATGAGGAACTACAATCTATCTTTTGGCACTTCCACTTGGTTTTTCAGTCTTTGAGGCTGCTGATTGATTATAACTTATCAAAATATATGAAGCTGTGGTGTGAAGTTGCAGTGGTCACTCTCTTATAGCTCTAATTTTGATCCCAACCAAGTCTATGGTTATGTTAGCATGTACCAGGCTGTAAAGCAGCTAGTTAATGAGCTTAATTTCACTTTAAAACTACTTAAATCTCAGGGAAGCTCTAAATTCAACTATAATAATTATAATTTTTTGTTGGTTCATCGATATTACATTGGTCACGCTGTTCATATGAAAATGATGATCAAAACTGCTTATGTTAGCCATATACTGAAATCACACGATTAGTTAAGTCAAATAATTTTTGTTT
>VUQI01027025.1:0-13520 GCA_015106735.1 Paratilapia polleni
AGAATATAAAAAAGAAGAAAAAAAAAAGAGAGAGAGAGAGAGAGAGAGAGAGAGAGAGAGAGAGAGAGAGAGAGAGAGAGAGAGAGAGAGAGAGAGACTTGCTAATATGGTGAGACTCTCACATTCCCAGATGGTCTGAATGCATTTGGAAAAATCCAAGAATTTTGGTTGATCACTGCCATTAACATTTATTGAAGTTTTATCGACAATGAGTATAGATGTATGCAATCCCTGCATGGTTACCATAAAGTAGTTATTTGTGTCACATGTACTAGTGAAAGGGCCAAGTGGATCTATGGTTACAGTCAAACGATGGGTGCAACAACTTGAGGTGGTTTCAAACAAATGACATTTGAGTTATTCACTTATTTTGAGTTACGTTTCTGCTAATAAGTTGACCATTGCTTAATTTTGGGCTTGGTTGTTAGATGTTACCATGTCTGTGATAACAAGTTCTTATGAGATATAGACATATATAAAAAAAAAGAAAAATTATTATTATTATTATTTTTTTTGCATGCTAATATGTTGAAATTAAGTGTTGAACATATGAGACAATGCTGGCATAAGATCCGTATGCCAAGCATTGTCTTTGGTCCTTGACACCAATGTCAGTTGTAATGTCAGCTGCTAAAAGAACAGATATGCTGTACCAGACGTGCTAAATGAACTAGATAAACTGTTTCATATACTATTGAGTATTTGACTGTTCTATAAAAACAAAAAAAACAACTCACAAAAAATGAAGCTTTTTGTCTGTAAATGTTTAGACTGCCTTGTCTACAGCAAGAAGGATGAATTGCCTACAAAACTGTTTCCCTTTTCTGACCCTTCCCCCCATCATCTAATCATTGCATCCACAACCATGTTACCACTTCACCATGGTATTAAGAGGTATACCGCAGGGCAGAGCACATTACAGCATTACCACCATAACAACTTTCTGTTGTATCTGAGAGTGTTTCCATCCTCTTACTTAATTATATTATTATTATATTATTCAATTGAAACAGTAAACATTGGAGAATGTTCCTTTTCCTAATTGTACTACTTGACACTTGATGTTCCAGATGTTCTAGTAGAAAAAAAAAACAGATGTTGTGATAGTGCATGGGTTGTGTGGCTCGAGCAGACTGCAGAAATAGATGAAATGTAAGAAAGCAACAAAAGAGCGTAACTTGAGCTTTAGGACAGTAAATGAAGACAGCAAGAGAGGTCAGTGGATTGGAAAGATATGGAAGATGAAATGCATAATGTATCATTTCCTAAGTAGTGAGGCATTGTTCCAAGGAATGACCTCCTCTGGAGTGTGTGTTTACAACAGCTCTGTCTCTCATGAACTGATCGTGACATTTGCAGTATTTTTATGATAGTAAGGGTTGGTTAAAACGATTTCCCAGAGGTCTTGGACTGAATGGTGCTTTTTGTGAAATTCTCTGTAAACATGTGAATATGAAAACATGATGCAGAAGTACAGCTGTCCTGTTAATTAAAACTGTAGCGCTTGGACAGTAGCATGTTTTTTTGTTTTTGTTTGTTTTATTTTTTTGTACAAAAAAAAAATGCTGTTATTAGTGACATGCAGGACTGTTAAGTGAACAAAAGGGTTTCTCATGTTTGCATCTGTCCTGCAATGTTGCACTATTTTATATATTGTATGTCATCGATGTTGGACAAGAACTTGGTAGCCAGCATTTATACTGTGTACCTGAGTATCAGTATAGTGATAACAAGGTCGACTTAGGCGTGATGAACAACTAATACCAGATACATGTTGCGTACCTTAAGTAACAGCTTAGTACTGTAGTACTGGCTAGTACTGTAGGAAGCAAATGTAATTTATCCATCTTTGCTGTTTGCCATAACATGATTTACTAATGGCTAAAATCAGTACCTTCCATCCATCCATCAATATTCTACCACTTATCTGTCCGGGTTGCGGGGGCAGCAGTCTAGGCAGAGACACTTGTGTACAATGTCAGTATTATTTGGCATTACACAGATGTTATTATGCATCACGTTAGCTGGTCAAGTCATTTGACAAGCTAACCAACATTTACAGCATTTACACTCAGCTATGATTTTTGAAAGCGGTAACGTTGTTAAGCAAGATACAGATAGCTAGCTATAACTTATAGCTATAACCTATAATAGTTACATTGCATGAATCTGGAAATGGGTAGTTTGTAACATTCCCTGATTATGTAGTTTGAAAATGGCTGGCTAAATTGTGAGATAATTGCCAGGAAATTGGATAAATAAGCTGACCTGAGATTATTTTGCTACGTGAGATAATTTGCAGTTTGGCTGTGTTAGCAGGCAAGCTAGCATTAGCAACCATAGCCAGAAGAAAAACGGTGCAGGGTCGGCTTTGTAACCAAATGATCCCTTCATGAATCACCCTGCTAAAGTTGACCTGATAGCCCACTTTCCTTGTCGAAATTCCATAATTCCATATGTCATTAGATAAAACCATAGGCAGTAGAGATGGATGTGGCTACCATGACGTCATCCATTGGCTTCTGAATTCCCATTTTGTAGTTTTGAGATTTGCATTTTCACCGCTGCCATGTTGGTTTCAAAAAAACGTATGCAGCGATGACTGCCCACTTTTTTAAGGGCTCAAGATCTGGAAGTGAATTTCTCATTCATTTTCTCCACTGACGTTTCAGAAAACCTTGTGTAGAGTTTTAAGCCTTGAACCAAGCGAACCAGCTTCAAGGTGAATCATGACCATGAAAAAATTTGATTTGGATCAAAAAGATACAACAAAGGTACAACACTGTGTACATAATTACTTTTAATGGTGAAAAAACGACTCATCCCATAATGCATTCCAAATCCCAGTTTCCACAGCAAACAATTTCCAACCTTCTCAAATGTAATCCTTTTCATTATCATAGTGTTGTATAATAATAGTTTTGAATATATTTTGTAGATTGTAGTGTGTGTGTGTGTGTGTAGTAAAGTATAGGCTAGTTATCAGTATGGTACAGAGCTTTGTTCCTGACTGCAATCACCACTCTCATGAAGTCTGAAGTTTTGTGCTCACTAAGCGACCTGATATTCTTGGGTTTAAATGTTTCCATGGTAACACGGACCTCCACCAATCAGAGATGTCGCTGTTTCAGTTTACGATTGTGGATAGTATAGTTCTTTCAGTGACATTGCAAATCAATGTTTGTCAGTGATGTCATACAGGAGCACATACCATCATTTTACAATGTCATAGCTCGTAGTAAGGATGGTTAAGTTAGTATTATGGCTCATAGTCAAAATGCCTATCTAGAATATGAACAGGACTTTTACTTCTGGAACCTCACTGCTCTGTACGACCAAAAGTCTTTTTGCAACCACAGCTGTCGCCATGTGGTGGCCTTCAGATAGAATGCAGCTTTAAGGCACTTCTGCTTTAGCTTAATATTTCCAACCTGGAAGCTACATCCTTATTTTATGCTGTCTATAGTATAAAACAATAACAATTAATGGATAAAACTGGCTTCCTTCATCAAATTC
Source organism: Paratilapia polleni (assembly GCA_015106735.1). NCBI lineage: Eukaryota > Metazoa > Chordata > Actinopteri > Cichliformes > Cichlidae > Paratilapia > Paratilapia polleni. The sequence continues at coordinate 3,517 of VUQI01027025.1, forward strand.
AACCCTAGTCCATCCCATAGAAATCACTTCACAGGCTGTTGAAGGTAAGGTCTCTCGGAAAGGTCTCTGGAGGATGTTTAATACATGAACAAAATTTTACCTAACATGCATTTAAGTGAGGCTAATGTAAAGCAGAAGGAGCGGCCTCTGTCTGTGGTGCATGGTGAAATCCTCCTCTTCTTTTGATTCTCCACTGTCTTTAAAACATGATGTGACGATTTGCTAACGTAAAAGAAATAAAGAAATGCATAAATGTGTTGCACATGTTATGTATTTGTGCTTCTAAATGCTTTCAGAGTTTTAACAGTATGAGTATGAGTATTAAAACAAGGATTGTATTCTTTAGCCTTTAATAGTTTCTGTTCTGCAGTATTAATGCTAATTCTACATCACTGGTTTGTCGACCACCAAGTGTGGTTGACGACAATGGGGAGCCACAGCTATGTAGTCTTGCTCTGGCCATCCCTTATTGATCTGATGTCAGCCAGTCTGATGTATCAGTGATCCTCAAGCCTGCCATCTCTGGTTTTGCAAACTTGCAGACGAAGGCAGAGCTCTGAGGCTCCTGTGGCTCCAAGACAAGCGTCACTTCGCTTTGGAAAATCCATGAGGCAGTTAACAGCTACTGTGGCTTGGCTCAGGGCAATTTAAGTGCTCAGCTTTAATGCATTTGGCTACAGCCAAAAATGTCATGACTAGAGGGCTGTTATGGGCAGATTAACGCTCTGCTGTGGTGCAGTTACCCACATCATCTGCATGCTTTATGCCTGAAGTCAGTGTGGCTCTGAGAATGCTGTTATCCACTCAAATTCTGCTACAATATGAATTCTAGACAGAAGCAGACTGGATTTTATTTTTTCTAGTAGGGGAGGTGTGATGAATTTTGATATAACCACCCAACTTTTCACCTTTTTCTCAGTAATAAACACAGCTGAAATTTCTTTAATGAACTTGCTCCTCTTCCTGTAATTTCTGTCTAGTCCAAAGCTGCATCTTTCTATTTGAAAGATCTTTCCTTCTCCAGCATTTTATCAGCTCAGCGTTAAATTCAGCTTTTCTGTGAAAACGGAGGAAGCCAATAAGGTCATTCATGTAGCAAAGTCTCCTAAAACATGTGCGTCTGTCAGAGCAGGAGGTCTATCCTAATTAAACTGACTGAACACAAACACAACTGACTGAATGTTCAATTGATTTTCCAGCTGTAGCTTTGTTATAAATTACTGAAATGTATTACAGGGTAATTGGCAAAATACTTTAAAATATTAAATGTCAGATACATTTAAAGAGAGTTATTCTGTCAGTCTGTACTATTGAAAATAACTGTAATGAAAATGTTAATTCTTTTTCCCTCATCTGTTAGTTAGTCTAATGTAGCATAACAGTACAGTCATGTGAAAACATAGGTACATCCCATGGATGGAACTGTAGAGATATTAAAATATTTGAATGAGCAAACACACACACACACACCACCACCACCCTTGCTAATTGTCCCTGCTAACTAAATTTAAGTGACTGCTGACATATTGAGAAATATTCTTACAGTTAGGTCCATGCATTTCTGGAGAGTGACACATTTTTTTTTTTGGTCATTTTGCCTCAAACAATCAAGACGTGAATGAAGTGCGGACTTTCAGCTTTAATTTAAGGGGTTTGTCAAAAGTATTACAGCAATTTTTATAAACAGTCAACCATTTTGAGAGGCACAGAGTAATTATACAATTGTCTGACTGGTAGTTTTATGGCAGATTAAGCAGATAAAAGATCTGGAGTTGATTCCAAGTGTTAGACATTTTGTAGCTGTTCAACTCTCAATAAGAGGTCCAAAGAGATGGTGATGCAAGTGAAGGAGGCCATCATTAGGCTGAAAAACTGAAATAAACCTATCAGAGAGACAGCAAAAACTTTAGGAGTAGCCAAATCAAAAATGTTCTTGAAAAGTACCACTAGCCATTTCAGCAAAATACCATAAGACATGAAAAAACACAGAGGACAACTAAAGTGGATGGTTGCAATTTTTTTCTTTGGTAAAGAAAACCCCCTTCACAGTATCTAAATAAGTTAAGAACCTTCTCGAGGTGGTAGGCATATCATTGTCAAAGTCTACAATCAAGAGACGCCTTCATGAATGGAAATACAGAGGTTTTACAACAAGGTGCAAACCACTCTGGCTCTGCCAGAAAATGTCTAAAAGAGCTTGCACTGTTCTGGGAAAAATATCTCAGATTTAACCAAGATGAACTTATACCAGAATGTTGGGAAGAGAAAAGTATGGAGAGAGGAGCAGCTCATAATTGGAAGCATACCACATTATCTGTCAAACATGGTGGAAGCAATGTTATGGCATGGGCATGTATGGTAGCCAGTGGAACTGGGCCACTAGTGTTTATTGATGATATGACTGCTGATCAAGCAAGATGAATTGTGAAGCCTACAGGGCTGTAGGCTCAGATTCAGCCAAATGCTGCAAAACTGATCAGATACTGCTTCACAGTATGATTTGCAACCATGGGTTGAAATAACCCATGGTGATGTCCATGGGTTCTAGACTTCAGACAGCCACTGACTGCAAAGGACTTTCATCCAAGTATTTACAACAATCCTTATATTTAAAATTATGTTAGTTTGTTAAGTTACTTGTGTCATTGTGTCATTGTCCAAAAACTTGAATCTAACTGTATTTTCTTGCTTACACACAGTCGGTGTTTGTTAACAATGAAGTTAGACCCAAGAGCGCAGTATAAATACTGGGAATAGGAAAACATTATATGTTATGATTTAAAATACTGGGCATATACCATTCAGCAAAAGTCTAGATACTAATTATAGACTGTATAAAAGATGAACAAACCCAGTGGTTTTTGACTCCACATTTTGAAGCCATATTATTAATGTTTTGGCTGCCGCCATGTTAGTTTTTTGAAACCCAAAGTGACCATATTTGGACAAGAAGGTGGAGTGCTAAATGATTGGCTAATGCTAGCAATTTTGGTACTGTGTCCATAAACTGTACAGGTACTTACAGATATCTGCTAATTACTGCATAGTAAGTAATAGACTAATAAAATACTAGAATTTCACTCACCAAAACAGAAGCACAAAACATCTTAGACTGTCTGTACCAAACTGCAAGCCATATTATTTGTCAGATAACTCCACTGAAAATCCCACAAAGGCACAGACAGCGTAAACATGGCGAAGTCCAATTCAGTGACTCCAGTTAGCGGAGGTGAAGCCTAGCATACACTGATCTGTTAAATATCTGTGTCAAGACACCTGTCAATCAAAGTGACCATGCCCCTAACTCAAGTATCCTGGTAGATGAGTTACCAAAAAAACCTGCCCTAGAGTTGTTATGAAGGGGAAAACTAGGAGCCAAAACTGTATTTGTGCCAGGCTGTAAACATGCTTTTTAATGCTGTAAAGTTGGGCATTTTAACATGGCAGTCGAGTTCATTGACTCGCTTATGAGTTGCTTATGGAAACCAACCCCAAATGGCCACTAGAGTAACTGAAGTTTTTGGTCTTTAATTCTAAGTATCACAGGTCAACACATTCACATACTTACCTATCAGACTGAATGACATGTAACAAGAGCAGGAAGAGGTGTACTTCCTGGAAATGTGTAAAAACAGTTAAAGCTACTAATATACTTAAAATCAGTATGTTGAGTAAATAATTCCAGATTGTAAGCAGAAATTACATACCTGGCTGTGAGGTAAGTGCTTATGTAGTTGGCTGCTGCTTGTACTTGTTTTCTCTTACATCTTTATGCATCCTCCTGGGTTTCTGCTTTGCTTGCCTGTGTTGCTAAAATCTTCTATTTTTCTCTTTATCTTAATGCCCTCGGTTCAAGTTTCAGCATGCTAACAAGTGGGGGGGGCTTAAAAGGTGATTAAGACAACATTGCAGATAGTTTCTACCTGCTGGGTCTCCTCCTGTGTTATCAAAACTCACCTTCCTGTCTCCGCCTTTCTTCTCTGTTGCTATTTTTTTTCTCTTAGCATCTGTTTTTTTCTTGCCTTATGTCCTTCCTCTACTCGCGCTTCTCATTTCCTTTCATCTCCTCTTCCCTTTATTCCCTGTTTTCATTTAGTCTCATTTCCTCTTTTTTTGTTGCCTCCTGTCCTGCTTTACTTAACTTCTTTTTCTCCATTTTTCACTTTTCTTTTGTTCTACCTCCCTATCATAATTTCCTTTCTCGCAAGAGCAGTAGTTAAAAAGGGAGGAGACACAGTCTTTGTATATTTTAGTATGCTGAGCTGCTGTTGATGCTGCTGTGATTTTCTCTGAATCTTGCGAGTGCTGGAAATAAGGAGAAGCCAGTAGATCCCATTATGTACAAGAAGAAAAATGGCACTGTTTGGTTTCAAGCCACCACCGAGCCTTTGACTCTGTGATGGCACTGGTACAAAACAGTGTTAACAGAAAAATTTTGATTTTGCACACATGATTAAAAAGTGTTCCAATAAAGCACTCACAGAGTTCAATGAACTGCACACACTTTGAATAGGGTACAGACATTTTTTTTTTTAGCAGTTTGCATCTTTAATATTTGGCCTTTTACTGCTTGTTGGATTGCTTGCTTTTGCTAAGCAAGCAATCCCCTTGTTACTTCTTTCAGAAGTTACTTCTTTCAGAAGTAACAAGGGGAGAAAACCAGACAAAAATGACAGCCAACAGGAAGATAATCCCAGCAATAGACAATGCAAAATCAAATTATCAGATATTTCACTGATACCACCTTTGTATAACAATAAAAAAAATGCAGGTAATTCTACAAATAAGAATTGTATCAAGGTTAGCAGGATTTAGCGGACTCAAACTTATTGACGTACAGTGCAATATTAGGCTCCCCTATACTCATTCACATGTCCAGGTACATTTCTGCACTTTTATTTGTGCTGAAATGACTGATTTGTTCAGTAGATAATTTACTTACAACAGTTCATTTATCATTTGAGTCATTTATCAAGCAAAAATGGCTGTTTTTGTTATTATTATTATCTTTTGCTTTAACTTCTCAGTTGAGAGGATGTGATACTTTTCTGTTGTCTTAAAGCCCTGCAAGCTGAATATCTTGTTTGGACCATGCCAGGCATCTGTAAAATTGTGATGGTTCTTTTGCTATTTTCTAAAAATTAATGTTTAATCAGGTAATTATATCAGATAATTTCGTAAAGTAAAAGGTTATGACAACAGCCACTGGTTAAAGCCTCGCTTTGTTTGTACATGAGAATAATGTAGTGCTTCTTTAGATGAACAGTGAGAAAAGAAAGCTTCGGAGAACACTGACTGACAAACTCACTGAGATGTTGGGAAGAGATTGTGAGCGAAAGGGGAACTTAGTCCTGAGAGAAGCAGATATGTGAATGCAAACACTGAACAACTTATCTCCAAGCAAACGCAGATAGGGACAGGAAGACAGACAGTGGGCGAGAGACAGAATCAGATTGGTGGAGAGAAGAAGAGGAGACAAATCCTGATGAGGGCAGCCAGAGCAATATAAAACAGATTTAAAAAGACAGAACTATAAGAGGTTGTGATAAATGAAATGAAGGGGAGCTAATCAGTGAGGCATGTTGCTAATGTGTCCCGTATTTCTGTGGTGTGTAGCAGTGTTCATATGTGTATATGTATCTGAGCTCATGCATGTGTGCTCATGTATATTTTTAGCTCTGATGATGAAGCTCAGTGCATCTGGTACCCCTAGCCCTAGGGAGGCCAGAGGAGCTCCACACACTCTCTCTCTCTCTCTCTCTCACACACACTATCTTACTTTATTTCTCTCACTTTCAGTCTTGCTATTGTAATTATGACAAACACACACACATACACCAACCAATGTGTAGTCTACATGTACAGTATACACTTGGTGGTTACAATCGCATGTGCAAACAGTACAAGCACATATACAAGGCATGCATGATCACACATGCTGTAGTATTCACAAAGTCCACAAAAATACAAAATACAAACACACACACACACACACACAGACAGTGTCCCAACTTCACCAAGACAAAACACTCTAGAGGTGGAGTAAGTATCTCTTTGTTTTTACCATTTTATTGGTGGCCTTCTTGCCCTTCTGTCCATGACAAGTTCTTCCTCTCTCTCTCTCTCTTTCTCTTCCTGAGAAAAGCCTTTCACCAAAAGAAAACACAAAAACTTTTACAGGTAGGCCTCAAGGTCAAATTCAGTATCTGTCAGGCACTGGCTTTGGGTAGATCATTTATGAAGATTCTCCAGTGATTGTATTTTATGCTACGTTAAAAGATTGTTGGCCACTAAAATTATATTTAATATGACTTTTAGTATGAACCCTAGTGGGATGGCTCTTTTGAATGGGAAACCCAACCAGCTTTGGTTTTTAGTCTAGCACCTTGTACCACTTGCGACATCTACTATAGCTGATCATCGTGCAGATTAGTTGTTGGAGGATATTTATGGCTTAAGTGCCTGCTGTATTGTAGACACATGCACTGCCTGCTGTGATCTCCAAGAAAGGCTGGCTAAGAAACAAGAATGGAACCAATTAGGATCTGCAGCAGCCTACGCATGCTGTTGCAAAACAAGAGCAACCCGTTCCAGAATAAGGTGTTCTTCACATAGAACATTAAAATGCTTACAAAGTGACTTTCAAGAGCTGCAGCTCTTGATATTTTGGTTTTATTTTGAAACAGGAAAGCTAAACATTGCACAAAGATTTTATTCTACAGTTTTTGAAGCACTTGCCAATGAAAAAAAAAAAAAAATGTACCACACCTGTCTCTTTCTACTTTGTCTATGTCTTCTTCCAAAGGGGTCATTCTTTATTCCTGTTTTTGTTTCATTTTCCTTTGCTTTTCAAATTACAAATCTGTACAGTATTGGTCTCACTGCTACGGAACATTGCAAAAATAGCTACACTACACAGCATACATTCACCGTGTACGTTTACTGCAACTATGCCAACAAATATAGGAAAGAAATGAATATTACTGTTCATTGTTTTACAGTTTATACTCAAACTGCAGTTTGTGCCAGTGAGCGGGAACGGCTCTCATTGTAAAGAAAATGTATTGGTCTCATCGGCGGACAAGAAATACTGCACACTTTCTCTCAATTTCTCTAAGAGTGTCTCCTTTGCTTCTACTTTTCCTCTGCTCTTCTGTCCCAAGTTGTTCCACCTTAAGCTCGGCTTCTCTCAGTTTTGGCCGTTAGCATTATCCCAGAGGAGGCACTGAGAGAGAGATGGGAAGAGGTGGTGGTTGTGGGGAGTGTTGGTGTAAAAAGCAAACTGTCCCTGAGTGGTCCGCACATCCACACACACACACGCACACATGCGCGCGATATTGTATGTGTGCTTATTACACTCTTTTCCCATTGTGCTCTCAGGTCACTTGGGTTTTGAATATAGCAATGCTGTGACCTTCACAGCAGCTTTCTATCTAAAAATTACAATGGGCCCTGAACCATTTGTAAGGAACCCAAAATAGAGTGTTTTTTGGAACAATATCAGATAAAATGTTTATGTCTGTGGCTTTTAAGAACAGCCAATTGATCAGAAATGTATGGTAGTCAATGCCAACAATCAAACAACATTTTGGTCAAAGCCCTAACTGGTGATCTGTATGACTGAGGTTTTAAAACCATTTCGATAAAATACCATTACCTGATCTGTAGCTTATCACTTCAGCATCCATCCATGCATCCACCAAGCAGTGTTGGCTCATTAAAAACGCTGGTCTATGGGGCTTCAGTGATCCACTTTTATGTTCACTGAAGTACAATTTGTTGCTAAGCCAGCAAACCACCTACAGACTGTGGTTTGGCAATTCTAGCTCATTAAACTCTCTCAGTTCTGTGGCAGAGAATTAACTCTGCAGGACAGCTCTGCTTCATGTAACCAACACACACTACCACTTCTCTTTTCGCATATAAATTTCTGTGTTCAATTTACTATTTGTTTTTGTGAGTTCCTGTTTGTGTGTGTGCTTCGCCAACATTTGTTCACTTGTCTGCAATGGTTTTGTGCTGGAGAGTGCTTACTGAATGAAATAACCCCTTAGGTTCATTTCATTCAGGTGTGTGCTATCCCTAGATTGTTGTTTGCCTATTCCAGTTTCTAAAGTGAACATATAATTTTTTCAAGAAGCTCCTGAATACCCTACACTCCCATTTTCGTACCTTATGCTGAAAAAGTGTTACCACATTTGTTTGAGCAAATTTTAGTTACCTTGAAGTCTTGGCAGACACTCTGTCGGGGTGATTACAGCACATTGGGGTCAAATACTGCCCTTGGGTCAGATTTTGCATGTGTCACAGCCATCCTCAAAAGGAGTAATTTGGCTCCAGCGGCAGAAACGTTGAACGCCAAGAAATAAGAATACTCTTTAAAGAGTGATAAAGTGGCTGGAGGGTTGGCGGTGGGTGGTCACATGTTTGCCAGCCACTGGCCCACGATCCATGTCAGGTTTAGGCACCAAAAAATATTTGAAAAGGTTTAGGAAAAGATTTGGTTTGTGTTGTAAGATGCCCCTTTTTGGCAATAATCCTGCACACTGCAACATTAGCGTGTTTAAATGTGATGCTAGGGGGTCCTTTTAAACCTTCCGTGTGTGTGTATGTGTGTGTCAGCGCAGAGACCACAGGACACCTTGTGCGCATCTCTGAGGCGCCAGCAGCTTTCAAAGAACACCAGTATTTGACGTCCTGGGAATGAGGACGGACTGGTAATTGACAAAGCAACAAATCGAATCTTTACATCGGATAGAATTCCGTGACTCCATACAGAATATCCATGTGCAGTTACTTCATACTTGTGCGTGTGTGTGTGTGTTCATCCAAACATTTACTTCCAGTTTTTCTCAGTCTGTATCTGTATTGCTCCACGTGTCAGTGTGCCTGTGTGTTCATGTTTGTCAGTCTGTCTGTTTAGATGGATGTCTCAGCTGGCATAGCAGAGCAACATCACAGATGACTCAGACAGGGCTGAGCTCGTTTTGACAGAGGGAGAGGGATGAGGGTGGGGAGGGAGAAAAATTGCTGAACAGGATGCTGCCCTAAAAATTCAATCATTAGTATTTCTGTATTATTTTTAAAGATAATAATAACTCTGAGGTGTCATTTTAACAAAAAGTATATTCTTGAATATTCTTGAAGCAGCCATAGAAATATGACTTTCTGTTGCATGTTTGCTTAACTCCTGCTGCACTTTGGATTCATCCCTCAGAGAACGTACTTGGAAAAGTAATTTTGCTTCTTCTCTGCTGTCAGAAGTTATAAAATGATACCCAGTAACTACCTCGCCGAAACAAGGATTTCTTTTTAAAATACCATCCTGCTTCTGCAGCCTAATGTTTAAAACAGTCCTGTCTGCACTAGTGGAAGGCAGATGATAGATGCATGTGATAAATGCAAGAGACCTCTACAGTGACTACCACTTAAACACAAGGACTTAAAATTCTCCTCAGGGGTTAAAGGAATGTGCATTTAAGTAACAAAATATGTAAATAAATACTGTCAAGAGTATTTGCTTGCTGAGGTCAAAACTGTGCCTCAGTTCTATATTTAGCAGTCTTCCATGTAAGTACTGATTATTATGCAACAAAAAAAATGACAAAAGGAAAAAAAATGTTACTAAAAGCAAGAAAAATGCTTAAGAGTGAAGGGCAAAAAAGCTTTGTACTGTTCACTGAGCTCACAGGGGAATCCATTTACAAAACCTCACATATACACTGACAAAACATACTGAGTTCAAATTTCCCAAATACACATGCAATTTTCTCTCTTAGCTCTACCCTCCTTATCCCAGTGTGCCTCCTCCCCACCCATACATTACATCAGCTCTGGGAGGAGTGCCTGGTCCAATCTGGACCTCATATGGTGTGTGCATATTTGTGTGTGTGTGTGTGTGTGTGTGTGTGTGTGTGTGTATGACAGTGAAAGAAGAGGTGAGAGGAAGAAAGGAGAGGCTAAGAGCCAGATTTGAACAAAACAGAGCGGATCTTTTGGAAGGT
>VUQI01027027.1:0-17444 GCA_015106735.1 Paratilapia polleni
AAAAAGGAAAGCTGTAAAATGTAAAAAAGCAAAATGCAATAATTTGCAAATCATTTAAACACTATTTTAACTGAAAATAGTACAAAGACAAGTTATAAAATGTTGCAACTCTATTTTGTGTATATATACTTTTTTTCAAATTTGATGCCATCAAGTTTTCAAGTTGTGAGAGGTGCAACAAAAAACTGGAAAAGTTGTGTGCTGCTAAAAAATTCTGAGAAAAAAAAAAAATCTCTGTACATAGGTTACAGTGCCGGAAGCAATTATTGAATGGCTGTGATCCTCAGGCCCACAGGTGGCACTCTTTTTAAAAGCAGACATTTCTGTAGCAGAGGAACATGTTCTGAAATCCATTGGCAGTAAACAGTTTGTTGCTGCATCCTCAAATTAAAACTTTAACATGCAAAAAACAAAACATACAAACAAAATCCACAGACAGCCATTTTCTCTAAACCCAAGCTCATTTAAGAGGGACTCAGGTGAAGTGGAAAACACTACTGCTGTAGTGCTCATGACATAGGTTACTTGCACATCTGTGAAGGACCTAGTAATAGTGAACAATGCATGCAGGTTTTATACTAACATATGCTGCCATTCAGATGATCTCTTTCATAGATAAGGTCTTGTTTATTTCTGCAAGACGATGCCAATGCAGATATTACAACAGCATGGTTCTGTAGTAGGAGTTTAGATGCTAAACTAACCTTCCTTTAGTCCAGACAAAACCATCTGGCACATTGTAAAATGAAAAAAATAGAACAAAGGAGGCCCTGAACAGCTGACTTTTGATACTAAGCATGCATGAGAAAACATTTTGCCTTCTCTCATCGGTTGAGTGTTAAAAAAAAAAAAAAAAGGTGGTGCAACACAGTGATAAACACGCCACTCACGTTTTTGAAGCGTCCTGCTGGCATCAAATTCAAAATAGAAATCAATATTTTTCATATAAAATTAAAATTCTCAGTTTCATTTGTTGTCTTTGCGGTATCTTTAATTAAATAAATGATTTATATGATTAGCAAATCATAGCATTATGTTCTTATTTACAGAGCATCTCAACCCATCCCATATCCCATCTTTGTGTATCACTGATTTCTGATTATTAGTTGTTTAACTAATGGATTAATCAGCTGTTTGTTTCAGCCCTAAAGTTTTTTACAGTGACAGTCAAATTCAAAATACCCCTAAAGTAAAATGTATATACATCACCTCAGCACAGACAAGCACAGCACACTGTGTTACGTAAAATTTGTTTTGTATTACAAGTCTTTCAAACTGACAAGTGGATGGCAGATTTGTCCAAAGAGAGAAATACAATTATGGTAAGTCAAAAATGTCACATTTTAGAAAGGAAAAAAAATAGCTAGATAATACATACAGACATGGCTTCCATTCACTGAACCAAAACCCAGTGGTTAAAGTTAATCTGCTGTCGCTGTTGGAGTAGTACCTCGAGAAACGGCCTGAATCTGACCCTTTAAACAGCAGGTCTAGTACAAGCAAAGCTTCCTGACAGTAAAATAGGAAGAAGCGTTTCTCATTCTGACCACAAATGAAACTAGACTGTATATTGAAAACTGCTAGAAAAGTTCTGATTGCCATCAAGACGCACTGCAGAGGAAGTAGGGCTCATGAGTTGGCACAGTCATAGAAGATTTCTTAGGAAGGCACTTGACATGGGGTCACAGAGTTCCCCATGCAGCGACAGCAATGCACTAAGGTCCTTGTTTGTGCACACTGAGGAGGGACACCGTCAGCTAAGTGCAAGTTCCATGATAAATCCACTTTCACCGGACCGGAGAGGGGGGGGAGAGAAGAACTAAAACACGTTGGCACAACAACTCCACCACAGTCCACGGCTTCCAATACAGTATCAGTGGGTGGGTTTGTGCCTCTTGGATCATGTTTTCCTGTTTGGAGGAATAACATGAGATTGGATTTGAGTAACCTGTGCAAGGCTTGAGTGGTGATTGATAATTTACTCTGATTTTTTTTTTTTTAAAATACTTTCAGGCCTTCCTCCAGCCAAAAGGCCCTAAAGGTAACCAATCGAATCTAAGAGTAACAGCCCCCAACACAAGAACAGCCAGTCTCCAAGACAGAAGAACCCAGCCCAGAAGATATAAACAGTACAACTGAAAAAAAAACAAAACACAAAAATAACCAGAAAACACGTGTCTCTTAGGTTTCACAATAAGACATTCCCACTGAGGCACATTTCCAGAGAAGTGTCATATACAAAGCTATAAAAAAAAAAAAAAATCCCAAAACATTCAAGTACTTTGTCATGTAAACACTTTTCCAGAATATGATACATAATCGATTGTTGTCGTCGATTTTTGTTTGTGTGCAACAATAAGACAACAGTGTGAGGAGAGAGAATACTTTTGCAAAAAGCCTGCAGGACAACTTGTAAGCTCAAACAGCCCGGATGCACAGTTTCTGTATGTTTGTGTTTGTTTTGTGTTTGTTTTTTTAGAGCAGGACACATGAACAGCACTTGCCGCCACCACTGGGGACAGTTGAATAGTTCATCTGTCTGACTATTTCTGCAAACAGTTCGTCGACTGATCCTTTATTTTTGGCAGAAGTTTCCATAAACGGGCAGCTCCACTCTTGGGCCAGAGCCTTGCCCTCCCCGGAAGACACCTCTCTCTCCCCTTCCAGGTCCACCTTGTTCCCCACCAGGATCATGGGCACCTTCTCGTACCTCTTCACCCGGATGATCTGGTCTCTCATGGGCTTGATGTCCTGAAAGCTCTGCTGGTTGACCAGGCTGTAGACCAAAATAAAGCCCTGGCCGTTCTTTATGTACAGGTCTCGCATGGAGGCGAACTGCTCGGTCCCTGCCGTGTCCAGGATCTCCAACACCGACGGGGACGAGTCCACTTCGATCTCCTTCCTGTAGAAATCCTCTATGGTGGGGTCGTACTTCTCGATGAAGGAGCCCGTCACGAACTGGACCGTCAGCGCAGATTTGCCGACTCCGCCCGACCCCAGAACAACCACTTTGTACTCCCTCATGACTGTGGGGTAGAAAAAAAAGGCAGACACCTCCTTTTCCGCGACGAAGCCTCCTCTCTCCCACCCGCTGACCAACCCCGATGTTTTCAAGTCGAGCAGGCTGGGAAGGCTGCCCTCTGGCTCGGATAGGAGTCAAATCCCACGCCGGCAAATCCTCCTGTCCTGCGCAGTAAGGGCCGCGGAGCACCGATCCGAGGAGAATGGTCGCTCCTCGACATCAGCGTGGAGAATTAAAACACATTTTGATCGCACTGTATTGTGCAACGGCGGCCGTGAAGCGTGATCGCTTCACTGCTCTTGCATGGCGTTTCCTGCCCACATCCTGAGCGCGTCAAAAGCCTAGGCTCAGTTCCGTTTTCTTAAAGGAGCCGACACCCTTCAGTCACAGCAATCAGATGACCAGACAGACAGATACTGCAGGCGTATGCATGTCCGTGGTTGATCTGCATGACCTCTGCCCTCATATTCATATTCACGGTCACTGCTCTCAACAATAGGCTCTGTAATTATGTGTCTGCTAATAGGATTATTCAGTTGGTAATGAATGTATATGTCAGCGTATCTATCTGCGCCACATAGGCAGATAGGTACTTTACTGATTCAGAAGGACATCTGGACATCCGGTAGCTTGCAAAATACAAACCATCAAACACAAAAATTAACAAATACAGATGTAAACAGACCAATATTGTAACACAATAACAGAAGGTTTGTGAGGAAACTACTATAGTGAAGTGATAGTCTCAAGTCACTCACTGACAAGAGCTGTCCAGGATGTGTGCATATGTATGTATGCTATGTGTGCTAAGTGTAGGCACTGCAAAGTGTGGTTACCATGCAGCACAGTACAAGCTGTATTCATAGTGCAAGAGTTATAACCAGTGTGCGCAGTGTATAGAGAATTACAATTGGCATAGCTATTGCACAAAGCTGGACTACAAGAAAGTGTAAATGTGCATGTGTATGGGGCTAATATAGCCAGTGCCAAGAGTCATGCTGAAAAGTCAATGTCTGTGTCTCCTCTTCTGTGGAGAGCTGTATGACCCTTCACTGCGTTACTTCCAACTTCCCATATGTGACGTCTGCTTTCAAAGCTGTCCAAATACAGGGAAACGCAGACCGTCTTACTCTTCATTTATAGGTCATTTATTCTTCCTGATTTGCTGGTATAAGCTGATAAGATCAGAACATCCACTTTTACAGTCATAATAAAAACTACAAACCAAACAACACTTTTCTTTTTTTAAATTTAAATTTATATAAATAAGACATAAATATGTTCAGCGAGGAACCCTTAGACTGAAGACAGTATGCAGTGCACAGGAAGTAGTTTTACATTTTTTAAAGAAAGTCTTTCTTTCTGCTAGACAACTTATGTAATAGTGTCACTGTTTTAATACATATAAAAACATGCAATAGGCTGCTGTTGGCACCAATTCCTCCCACTCCTTTTGTTTTTGAGTGCATAAATGACCATCAATTAGCCCCCTACAGACACCCAGGGAAGACTGGTCTCAGATTTATTGGTTTTGGGAACATGCTCTACTTAATTCTACGGATTTGCATATAGGTAGTATAGGTCTTAGTTGAATTTTGGTGGATAATTTGTGCAGAAACCAAACAACTGATACCTCAACGTGTTAAACATGAAGAGATTGGTGGAGGTGCTACAACGCTGAGCTGGACACTGCACCACAACGTTGTGAGGCTAAAGTTGAAACCACTGACCACTTATCAGTGGCTGAAGGGCTACTGCAGTAAAGTGTCAGACAGATGCACAGATTGCACAGATTCTGTCCACACGTTTTCCTCTTTTACCCAACTTCCCCTATATAACATTTGCTTTCAAACCTGTCGAAATATAGGCTGGTTCTCAAAACGCGTCAAGGATGAAGGAAGGCTGTGCACAAGCTCTGTGTCAGTGAAAAAGTATCTGACACCTTGAACCTGGTACAGCTAAATATAATCATATTTCCATTATAGACTGTGAAAACAACTTCTTGTTAGGTGCTTGTAGCTTGAAATTTGCATGCACTCACTCTATCTAGAAAGGGAAATACATCCACAAGGAGGCACAAGCCTTTATGTGAGCTTTTATAGGTGCCATTCAACAGCAGTACTATCAGTTCTGACCCAGATAATGCACACAATCTCGTGACAATCACCCCGAGCACAATCAATGTAACCTTCCACATGTCATATATCGCTCTCCATGGAGCTGCTCCAGAATTATTGTGTTGATGGCACTGAACCCTTGAGGAGAAGACAGCTGTAATGAGAGTGAAGTTCAGAAGCAATACTGACTATAAGCTGTCCTCTTCACATAAAAACTGGGTCAAAAAACCCTGCAAGTTAAATGATGATAGGAAGATTTTGCAGTGATAACATGTATGTGTTAACAAATATAAACTTGAAAGTTCATGCCCACCTTTGTGAATGGCTGAACTTTTAAGCAGTCACTAGCATCAAATACACACGGGCGGCTGTGGCTCAGGAGGTAGAGCGAGTCGTCTACTAATCGGAAGGTCAGTGGTTCGATTCCTGGCTCCCCTAGTCTGCATGCCGAAGTATCCTTGGGCAAGATACTGAACCCCACGTTGCTCCCGATGCATTCATCGGAGTGTGAGTGTGTGTGAATGTTAGTAAGCACTTAAGTGTAGATAAAAGTGCTGTATGAATGTATGTGTGACTGGGTGAATGTGGCCTGTAGTGTAAAGCGCTTTGAGTATACAGAAACTGAGTAGAAAAGCGCTATATAAGTACCAGTCCATTTACCATTTACCATTTACACAGTTACAGAGACCACATAAACGGTTGCGTGAGCAAATCAAATATTGTTTTTATTCAGATTTTTTTTTCATCCATACAGCAAGAGTCAATTATGGCAACAATAAAATGTGCATAAACAAATATGAAGACAGAATAGTACATTATTGTGTGGCAAATGTTAGCAAATACATAATTGGTGGGTGCACTTACAAGTAAAAAGCAGTCAAAGCGTACATGTGCGCCCAGCAGGGAAGAGAGACCTCGGTTCCAGCCTGAAGACTGAACGTGTGGTTTGGAGAAAATGGTGCTTTGGTTCTGTAGCGACTATACAAAGCAGCCTCGAGTCAGAAACACGTTTGACGTTGTCTGGCGACTGTTACATTCATTTTAAAGACTAATTTGCCAAATAAGCATTTGGTGTGATGAGCCTTCACCTGCTGAGTGCACAGCTATGATAGCAGGAACAACTGCCTGTGAGTCAGTGTGGACTGTAATTATACAGCTATGAGAATGTATCAGGGGGTGGATGAGTGCTACTGTTTTATCATTCTTTAAATAAAATGTTTGCTTGGAAAATATTTTATCACACAAGAGTAAGATGACTTGTTTTAAAGTATTACTTCTTCCCACTGTGGATGTTATGTACTGTATGGATAATTTGAAAACAACAAAGAACAAATATGGTGTATTCTGTAGTCTGAAGGTGTTATCTTATTACCTTACATATCTATGACGTTTCTTTTGTTTACATGTTTGTACTTTTACATGCAGTCAAATCAAACTATAATAGAATACAAATTTTTGACAGATTTATGTATCAACTGTACCATGGGAGCAGCAATACTGCATGAACAAGCCAACAAATGATATATGGATATTACTGGACATGTCATCCTACAAGAGGGGTGGAGTTAGCATGACATGGGGATATCTGCTCCCCTACAACATTCCCTGACAATACTAGCCACTTATAAAATAAGACAAAAAGCGCATAGCTTTCTCTGAATGCATTGGCCAAGAAACTAGTGCCCTTCTTTGCAAGCAATTTTTTTTAGCTGGTCTTCTAATTTAAGAATTTAAATTAATCTAACAAAATTCCTTATAATTATAGATCTTTTTTTTATTCAAAATAATATCTCAATATGATACACATTTTTTTCTCTGTTCATTTGACTATATACAGAAGTGCAAAAAGACAACCTTCGTCCCTTAGGTTAGAACTCATAATCTGCAGCATTTCTGATTCCTCTGGAAAACAAACGTCTTTGCTTTCTCGCTCCTAATCTCACAATCCACCAAACATCCAAACACTCGTCAATCTCAATGCTCGTTTTGGCCTGACATTCAGGGCAAACTTAAGAAATATTCAAACAAAACAAAAGTACATATCTCTTTGAAATGGATACAGTAGAAAATAATTTTTACTCTAAAACATGGACAGTCTATATTTCAGTACAATATAGTATTTTCAAACATGATCTCGACATGTTACAAGGAAAATTTAAGTTGGTTAAAACAGTTTTTTTGTTTTTGTATTTTTTTTTTTTTACTCAGAGACTGCTGCAGGGGCAGCAAATTAATTGATCTCATTCCTCGTATCAAAAAGTTTTATCATCAGCAAAATTATGTGACAATGTAACACAACTGAAAAAAGACATCCAGCTATATGAATGAAGTGAATATTTAAAACTAACACATTATCATTTATATGGTTCGAAAAAAGTTATGAATGTCATACTACCTCAACATCTACAACGGCTATATCAATGTTGTCAAGTAATATATAGTAAGGCAAAAAAAGAAAAAATAATCTAAAACTACATACATCAAATAGATTCAAATTCTTAAGTAGTACATAACACATAAGTTCAATGAAATTTAAGAGAGTAATTGTTACTGTTACAGAGAGAGAGAAAAAAAAAGATCAGAAGCGGCATGTGAGAGAACTATAAAACATCATTGGTGTTCTTTACCTGCAATGTGATTGAGAGTACATTTGATTGGGAACAGACCCATTAACTGTAATCTAAGGCTTTGTTAGGTACATTACAATCGGTAAAGACACACTTCAGTGAAAACATAAATCAGACAGACGAATGAAAGATGATAAACCTGTTTCCTTAATTGCTTAAGCCTCTGCAGAGATGTTTCACCCACTGTGAATAAGTTTGAGAGAAAAACTGTGCTTTGGTTTCCATAGTCAGATCTATACGTGGATGAAAACCTTCATGTTTTACACAAAATACAAGGCAAATGTTTAACATGCTGTATTTCCTCAAAAGTGAAAGTTCACTTGGGATGGGATGTGAAATTAAAACATGGTGACTAGACAAATAATCATTCAAGCGCACATGTGGTTTAAATGACCTAATAGACCTTTGGGCTTGTTGTTTAAAATTCGCATCCACACATGGCTCAACAGTGCTTCCTGGAGACACAGTTTAAGAGCTGCTCCTCTTTAAAAGAGGGGGAACAAGGTAACACAATGTCAATTGAAGCTACACCCTCTACTTCACCAGGCTTTAGAGTCAATGGACTTGATCAACAACTTAATTCCAACAAACAAAAACAACACTAGTCTATGAGAAAGAGGTATGACAAACTTTAGAAAAACCCTCCATTACTGATTTTAAACAAACAAAAAGAAAAAACATCAAATACCAAACAAATTAATTTGGCAAGAACCCCACTTCTAAAACTGATTAATCTAAAAAAAAAAAAAAAGTTAAAAAAACACTCATAATGGAGATTCCTAGAACAAAATAATACAAAAAAGAGCCATACAAAACTTTTACCTTCGGTAAACAAATAACACTGCTGAGATAACACTCTGGTTTTAGCTGTATGGCCTTTATAGCACATGACAAGTGAGAAAAGCTAGCCTGGCTGTGCTTTCAAGGTACACAGGTATGTTGGTTTACCCAGAACATTCATATGTCCAAGACCCTCATGTCAACATCTAGTTTCACTAGTAGCTGTAAAAACACAATACTGTACATGCCTAATTCATTTGGCGAATAAAATCCTGTTAAAATCATTGTGCCTTTCAGATTTCAATTCAAATTCAAGGTGCATGTTTGCATTACTCTTGTAAACGCTGAAATATGGCTATCAATTAAAAAAAAGAGAGAAAAAAGAAAGCAGAACAAATAAAAAAGGAAAGTAAATCTTGGTCTACTAATGTACCAGCACTTGATGTTGTCTCATGTAACAACGCTCTTGACCTCCTGTGCATGCAGTAATAATAATAATTAGAATAAACTGAGTGATATGATTCAATCCGACACAGAGGTATCATGTGAACGTTTCCCACTGAGGGAGAGACACGCTGACCTTGGCACCAAGATATGCTCTTCTCTCAGCTGTGTGTTGAATTGGACAGCAAATTCTTCATGATATTGATATGTGGGAAGATGGCACAGATCATGTGTTGTACCCTTGATGTTTTCATGTGTGATGAGACGTGGCAGACCCTCCTTGTCCCACTGCTTGACATTCTGAAGGTTATGTACATAAAGGCTGAACTCTTTTGGCTTGGACGGTGCCAGCACACATTCATTTGATCTGCAAGAGATGACGGATTTAGCTTAAACCAAACTGATGTTAAAGTGTAGTTAGAAGTTGTACTCTATGTGCATACAAATTCAAGGGAATCTGGAACCAGATAATATGAGTCACACAAATGAGAGAAAAAAAAAAAAACTTGTGATGAATAGGGAGAATGTGAGGATTGAAATAGGAACTCACTGTTCTTGAGAGGAACTACATCTGAGTCAAGTACTTGTGACTACTCAGATGATCTGCAGATATTATTGGAATCTGGGGATATAAAACAGACAGAGATCAAATGAAGGGTCCCAAACCGAAAACACCACAAAGCTGACGCTGGCCGACAAATAAATACAGATCAACGCATTTTAACATCATCTTCTCACATTAAGATGAGGCCATTGCTGAAAAGAGAGACAAAGACGACCAGCTAGAAAAAGCAATTTGGCTACAGTTGTGGCACAACTGACGCAGATGTGTCATACTTGAGAATCAACAGACACTTTTGGATAGCAGGGAGAGGAGGAGGAGGACGAGGAGGATTGAAAGGAAGGGAGAGATGGGGGTGGGGGGTGGATGGGAAACTGTCAGTAAGGTGGCTTCCCCCATGCAAATCTAAGTCCTCCATGTTGTTGACCTGCACGCCTCAATAAAATGCATAAAACTAGTTCAGGATGAGGAACAGCTGTATAATGATTCAGCCTAACTGTTCATCAATCCTTTCAATGGAAATCTAAAATTATACAATGTAGCTTGCTGCTTACAAAACATCTTCAACAGAACAAAACGCAGCAAATCATCTTACAGACTGATTTGTAACTCTTCTGACATTAATAATGAGTATGTCCAGCTTTTAAACACAAAGAACATGGTAAAGCTTTGCTTTACGTGCTGGAAGAAGCAGCAGAAAAAAAAGGAAAGAAAAAAAAAAGCAAAGCACCAAAGGGCACAGATAGCGACTGTTGCACAAGCTGTGCAAATGGCTCTAAAAATGTAAAAAAAAAAAACTACCTCATACATACCAATTGCATGTATTCGTTGGTAGTCAACTTTGATAAGGAAGAGTCCTCAAAATAGGAAAGGACAAAAATCGAGGTTACAATGAGGACACACATTAAGATACAATACAGAATGTTTTTTTTTTGTTTTTTTTTCAGAAACACAGGTATATAATCTAAGAAAAGTATAATTTGTAGTTATAGTTAAAATGGACAAATACTGTATGTTGTAGAAGATTTTTATAGTATGGTACAGGTTCATAAAACTGCATGTTGGACTGTAGTGTAGGCCAACAAGAGGGAGTACTGCCTTTTACCCAACCCTTGCATTAACACACAAGCATTCCCAGATTATCCATGTGCATTGAGATAGATAGATAGATAGATAGATAGATAGATAGATAGATAGATGGAGAGAGAGAGAGAAAAGAAGAGAGAGACTGAGGAGGTAGAGGTGCAAACCTGATTGGTGGAGGCAGTTGCGAAGGGAACGCTTGTGGCAGATGTGGTGGCTGCAGACACAGTGACTGGAGTACCACCGTGCATCATGGGAACTTTTTTGGAGGGAAAATCATGTAAGCAAAAAATACATAGGAGGAGCAGTGTGGCCACATACACACCAGGCAAATGAGGGAAGGAGAAGGAGAGAGAGGGAGTCAGAGAGGGGTTCAACTTAACTGGTTCCCTTTCTTCCCTCTGCCAGCACTGATAAGAATCAAGTGTTTTGCGACCTTGGTTGAGCAATGTGTAGCGGCAGCAGCAGTGACTTACTTCCATATTTGTGTGTAATAATAATAAACTACTACTACTGTATACGCTTTTGGCAAACACCAGGTGGGGGCTAACTTTAAAAAGTGCCAGAAAAATAACTTATACGGTGAGTCTAAGATTATGGCAGAGGAGATAAAGGCAGCCGTTATAATGAAACCCCCTCAGTTTTGTTGAATGTTTTAAATGGGTTTCTACAGGTGTCAGGTTAAACCAGCCAAAAGCCAAGTTTAGAACGAGCATGAGAACAAGAGTGGTCAAGCAATATACAGTAAAGAGATTAAAATAATAAAGGTCAGTTAAACTGATACAATGGACAATGAGAACGTTTTCATACAGGTAATAAACAACATTTAAATGTCACGTTATTTCCCTTTCCTTGTGGGGACTCTTGCTTATCTTTCAAAGCTCCCTCACATAACTAAAGTAGTGACTCTTGAGTCACCAAACAAAATTACAGATTAGCTATAAACACATCAAAGCATATTTCACTAGAACTGCGACTCACAGACATGAGGTTACAAACAACTAAAAGAAGGAAAGCTGGAACCTACCAACGCTGGCTGCAGGTGTCATGCACAATATTGAGCCTGCCCATCATGCAGTGCAACAGGAAGTGGATTGGATAGGGAAGAGAAATCAAAACAGCCCATCACAAGGTTCGTTAGAGTGAAGGGAGAGATAACGTGGGAAAAAAAAGGTTAATATCTCTTGGACACAGACATCAGTGATTGGAAAAGGTGAAGAGGTGAACTCATCATTAGGAAATCAGTTAATCAAATGAGAGTCTGAATCTAAAGTTTCATCTTCATGTGACTGATCGAGTGATAGCAGGGCTATGAATGTAACTACTGAGCATTAAACATTATGTACACACTCTAAAAATAAGTGAGCAGACGTTTGCGGAAGCCAGACTCTTCAGCCTGCTGTTTGTTACCAGATACCATTACACAGCCCCTCATCGAAATATGAGTGATCACACCGTGGAAAGTCTAACAACCTACTAACAAGTTACTAAATTAATAACAGCTCTTTGTCTTGCTAATATTCATACCTATCATCCTGGGCCTGCAACTACTTCAGAGTGAAGGTAGCTATAAAGAATTATATTAAGGCAATTAGTTGACAGATTGAAATTGTGACCCATTTTAATACCTAGTGGCCATGCAAAGCCAGACAAAGCATAAAGCACATTTTTGAAGCTCTCTTAGCCTTTAAGCTACACTGAAATACACACATGCAATCACTAGAATAAAATCTATTTTATTATTTGCCTATCTTTCTAATTTCCCTCTATATAAAGAAAAAAAGCTGATAAGTAGTCCACACCCAAACTGCTCTGTACTGCAATCTACCACTCTGCCTGACCCCAGCCAAGCAGGAGCCAGGCTAGACTGATCCAGGCATCCACTGGGCGGTAAGAGCACTCGTGGCAGTTGCTTTGGGAGCCATACCTGATGGGAGGAAAGCAGCCTGCTGCTGAAACTGCATGCTGGCCAGGGCCTGTTGGTACTGGAGCATGCCAGTGTTAAACACGGCAGAGGCCCCGTTGGCCTTCTCCAGGGCTGCCCGCTTTGGCAGGGGAGCCATGACACTAGGGGGGATGCCCTGCCCATCCAGAAGGAGGGAGGTCAGTGAGAAAGAAAACAAAAAACCAGAGATAGAAAGAGAGGTGCGTGGAATAGAGAGAGAAATAGAGATAGTGAGAGAGTGTGTTGGAAAGAGGCAAAAACGGGAAAGAAAACAAAAGAAGGTACATACGTTAGAGGACATCCGAGGAGCAGTGTCACAACATCCTTGTGTGTACAACAATAACAATATCATCATATCATCAGTAGCAAGCAAGCAGCAGTCTGACACAAGTACTACACAAGCAGGAGCATGGTGCCTACTGGAGCTACTAGCTAACAAGCATTCATATGTTCATTATATTGGATTATTAACTCTGTACACTTTTAAGGCTGGCTAAATGCAACATAAGCAAGCATTAACTATTAAAACAATAAGGCTGCTAACAAGTGGTGTAACAGGTAAGAAGCACAGAGAAAAGGGAGGCTGCACTGCTAGCTCCATGATAAACTGTGTAAGCATGTTTAAGTGATGGTTCACTCGCAGACAAATGTCAAAAATGGTCTTAGGCCAAGGGACGTGACTCAGAAACGGATTCTTTCTGCTTAAATCATCAACACTCTGCATGTGGATTTTGTCTTGGCATGAGGCCATTCTTGAGGTCTGAATATCTGTGACAACATTTGGTGATGGAGTGAACTATCATTTGAACTGTAATAATCTGTTATGGTGGGATCACTCCTGTATGGTCTTAAAGGCTTTTCCTCTTAGCCCCACCCTTATCCATCTGACATGCACCAGCAACACAGACATGCACACATTTGATTGAGCTGCTCCACAACACTGACCACTGACTTAGACATTACACTGAAGCCATGCCACCATTATAGAAGTTCTACTTCCCTATCCTCACTGACTGTTGTTAAAAAAGCTACGGGTGATGAATTGATTGTGGCTCCTCAGAAATTACACATCTGGATTTGTGCTTGAGCTGATTTCTACATGAAGAAAGTTGTCTGGATGCAACTTTAACCCCGGGAAAGCCACAATCATTTTATCACAGGCGATAATGACAGATAAACAAGAGGAAAAGACAGACATTGCACTGAGACAAGGACAACAGAAGTAGCTAGGTATCATTGGTTAAAACACTGCTCTACAACAAAGCCACATGCCAAGCTAAAAGGTGAAAGGTCATAGTACCAGGTCAAAGGTTGCGTCGAGGGGTCGCTTCAGTGATTTGACAGCCGACTGAGTCTTAATTAGCAGGCAGCGAGCACATGATGGCAATGGGCCAATGGGGTTCAAGCGCATTAACATAAACCAGCAAGCAGAGGTGCATCATGGGGGCAGCAGTGCAGTTTGGGTATAGGTGAGAAAAAACAAAAACAAATAAAAAAACAAATCATTGGAATGCAATATACAAGGGGATAACAGGACTAAGGCATGCACAGTGTGGACACTAGCTCTACTGCTCGACAGTTAAATGATCATCAAGGATCGATGATAACTACTCATCTACATTAGTTATTGTCACACAAAGATGGATGAATATAGTGAGGAGAAAATTATTCAACCATTATTGTAAGTGATTCTCAGTGACGGAACAGGAAATTATATGGAAGCACAATTCACAGGTTTCCATTTCACTGTGCACATCATAGTCAGGTTCACATTGCAATGATTCACCCCGAGCGTTCTGTTTCACTACGTCAATAAAAGCATGTAGAAAACACTTTGACCAGCACACAAGTATGCCCACACTACTATTCACCGGTGCTGTTACTGTAAGACAGGACTGAAAGCACAATGATCCCTTTATAATAATGTCAAGAGGAAGAGAAGTTATAGATAGGAAGCACAGAAACAATGGAGTCACAAATAAGGCCAGGCCATCAGAGAGAGAAAGAGAGAGGAACTGGACTCTCTGCTTGTGTTCTGTGATGATAGAAAAAAGGAACAACAATCAAAAGGCTCAGCATGAGTATAATGAGGCTTGTAATGTACTATTGTCCGATCCTTCTTCTTATCATCCAGATATGAGCAGGTTTTACCCAAATTAACATGCAGACCTTTAAAGTTTGACCTGGCAAAAGCAGAACTGAAAATGCTACATAATACCAACCAGGAAGGTGAGGCCAGTTGAGTATGAAACAAAATACATCTGCTTTATAGTCACTAACCCTAACGTAAATATAAAACCTCTTGTGTGGGTGCAAATGAGTGTGCGCACAGTTGTGCAGACTGCTCACCATGGCTGCGGCGGCTGTGGCCTGGTTCACCTGGTGCTGGGCAGCCTTTATTTTGGCCTGCAGGTGAGCTGGCGGGTGGAAGTACTTGCACTTTTCCCGGGAGCACCGACCCTTGATGTAGTCCATGCATACAGTGACGGTGTTGTCATTGGTATCGATCATAGTGCTGTCTGCGGGGTGGGCGAAGCGACAGTCGTTCTCCCCCCGAGAGCAGTTGCCCCTCTGATACTCCCGACACACCTAGAAACAAGTGGGATGAGATTAATGAAAATATACAGGCTTAATGCACAAATTCAGCACAGTGCAACAACAGTTACACATAAAACATTTCCTGATTGATGTACATGTGTCTCAAATATTAATATTATAATATTAATGGAAGTGATTTTATCAAAACCCATTGACCAGTGAAAACCTGCACAAGACATTTCAGCCTCTGCTAAGCCTTCCTCTATTCAAGATCACAAGATCTACGCAGATACTTCCTGTTTAACATGAACTGTTCGTCAGGTCCTGTAATACATTCAGGAAGGTCCACACTATGCTGAACACAAAAACACAAAAACATATAATCTCATAACACATTTTTTTTCCTTTACGGGCCGCTGTGATGTATTGGATCTCAGACATTTTTTATGTCCATATGAGAGACACCAGAGGGCAGCACTTTCTTTTAAATTAGATATACAATATAATGTCTTTTACTAATGGTTATCTGTCTCTCTGTGTTAGCCCTGAGACAGACCCGCCGACCCCTATGGCAGCTGGGATAGGCTCCAGCCCCCATCCGCGACCCTGAATAGGATACGCAGAAGCAAATGGATGCATGGATGGATGGCTTTTACTTCCCTGATATCCACTGTGCCTTACTCCTATGAGCGATTCAGCAGTGTATGGCTGAAAATGATTAATGTGCACTCCATAAATACAGTAAAGGTAGCAGTTATCTTTATACTGCACGTTTCTTTTATGATTTAGAGGAAACCCACTGAGCAAGATATCTGTGCTATTAAACAAACAAAAATGCTATTTCAAATGATTTCCCTCACATTTCTGGGTTGGCTGTGTAGCTTTGTATACTTTCGTGGACAAACATCAAAAATGCTTTTAAAAATTGCAGGTATTTAACGACAAAGTAACAATGGCATAATTTTAGTGTAGTTTGTATATGTTGAGCTGTGATTACAGTTTTAACATGTTATTCTAAATAACATGTTTTTGTTGCTATGCTCGTCTCATGGCGTTTTGTGAAGTATAATGAAGGAAAGCACAAACTGCACGGGACCTTAAGTGAGATGTAGTTCATCAAAATTACAAAACAGTTCTTAGAATAAGGTTGATGTGATAAACTGATGACATTTTACAGCTTATCAGCCTGTTTTTCTTTTCTTTCCGTTGGTTTCTGCTTTGTATAATTGCACCAGCTATTAAAATACAATTCTCTTTCAGAAACTGTTTATGCAAATCAAGTAAGGGCGGCATTATTCTTATGCTTGTTAAACTGCTTGTCATCAATATTTGTCTTGTTTACAGGCTCATCATCATTGAGGTTAACTCTACTCTGACTAACAAAGAGAATACCACGAAGTGGAGTTTATTAGAGTTTGGAACTTCTTCAGAAAAGAGGGGACATTCTACATAATGCATTTTCACGTCTGTCCCTTTGTCTTTTACCTCAAGTCTGTCTGTTCTCAGCAGTTTCTGGGCTGCAGCGGCAGCGTTCGGGACTTGGTTGACTGCAGGGCTGGAGGCCATGAGGACAGGGGTGCTGGGCAGGATCTCTGGAGGCATCAGGCTTGGTGACACAGGGCTTAAGTAGGGATTAAAGGCTGCAGCTGCAGCTGCTGCTGCGCTGGCGTTGGTGGCCAGGCCTGGTGTCACCGAGAACATGGGCTGGAGCACAACAAAATAAAGGCAGAGAAATTAAAGGACAGCGGCAAGATGTTTGCACAAAGCACAAACTGCGAGCTTACAAAAAAGAGACGGAATGACATAAACAGGATTCAAAAGACGGAAAGAGCCACGGAGACAGTGAAGGAGCCGTATATGTGTGAGCTTTTACATGTATGTAATCTCACCATGGGCAGTAGCTGTGGTGTGTTCATACGTGTGTGTCCTCTCACCATAGGTGGTAGCTGCGTGCCAGGCATCATGGCATTGGCGAGCTGCATCTGCTGGGCGAGCATGGCCATATTCTTCTGCTGGATCAGATTGTTCCTGCCATTGATCTCCAGCTGGGTCTTTAGATGGGGAGGAGGGTGCAGGTACTTGCAGTTCTCCCTGGAACAACGGCCCTGAGAAGGGTACAAAGAAGTGACAAGCTTTAACACCAGAGTCAGAATGACACATTGGAAATATGATACAAATAATATGCTGAAACAACCAGGGTAGGAACAAACTTCACTGACTTTGTATTGACTTTATATTGATGCGTTGGAGAAGTTTACTTGTGCCCTGTCAAAATTTTGTCAGGTTTTTAGTGTTTTAAGGATTATGGCAATGTTATTCTGTCATT
>VUQI01027028.1:0-11232 GCA_015106735.1 Paratilapia polleni
AATAAAAAATTCAATAAAAAAAAAAAAAAAAAGAATAAATAAAATAAACACAAATAAGACAGATATTGCACCATTTGATGGCACGTACCAAAAATGTAATATCATGGCAAATTTCTTAATAATGTATACAAATACTTTTACTTACAAAGACCAATATGCACAAATAAAAAAAAAAAACCAAACCACTATTGTGTGTGTTTCAAATACTTTCGATGTTTCAAGACATATACATTTTATCACTTACATATGACTCATGCCCTTTGCTCCTGAGGTGGTAAGTGCAATGTGCATTATTTAGGTTTTCATAAAAGAGGATAGAGTAAATATTTATAACATTCTAGGTGTTTTTAATGGCTGAAATACAACATTTGACTGAAATCAGCTGTGCAGTCAGATCATATTGTTCTTCTTCAGTACTTCCAAGTACTGCTGCGTTGCCCTGCTAACTGGATCCAGCTCCACTCTAGAGGCAGAGCCCACAGGGGACATACGGGCTGAGGCAACATCCAGCTCTGCAGTGGCTGTGGACCAGAGACCACAGTTACGTCTACATGCTACTGATTCATAAGAGACAATGCCACCATATTTAAAGATTTAAAGAGGATGTATCTCATGTTTATCACTTCAGGACACTCACCGTTGCTTAATTCCTTTGATATGTTTTTATCCAACTCACTCTGCATCTGGAAAAAAACGTAAAGTTGTAGTTAGAAAAGAAATATGTTCCTAACAGTAAGTATTAAGACATGAATAAAAATATTTTAATAATACAAATACTAAACAGTGGAAAAACACAGCAAGAAAATCAGGAGTATTAAGTAAAACAAAGCAGGACATGCCAAACATGCAAGCTCTGCCTTAAGCCCCAGTCACACAGGCCTAGAAACTACGTAGTTGCTGTTGGGGAATACACATTTTCCCCTAGCGACCAGAGGTTGCCAGGGGGTCACCGACCAGTCTCTAGGCCTGTGTGACTGGGGCTTTAGTGCAGTGCTGAGTGTAGTGCTTTCATAATACTGATACAAAGAGTGTGAACAAAATGCATTTGAACTCAGGATATAAACGTTTTTTTGACCAAAACTATGAAAAGGTCCAGAAGCAACAAATAAAGCAATACTGCATTTCTCAGAAACGAATTAATCCACTATTTTAAAAGAATGTAGCTATAAATATTTATTAGATGTACTGTACAGTTTATACAGTGCGCACACACACACACACACACACACAGGCATGGAAAAGTTTAAGATGAGGCTCTTGTTAAACTCCTTCAAAGCAGTTTCATCTATGAAAAAGTTACATCAACACATTTTCTAATTAAATGAAGCTTTTTTTTTGTACATTTTTTTGTTGTGGAGCCAAAGAACATAAAACCTTTTAGGAGTTGTATCTATGAACTGCTGGTGATGCTGGTAATATTTATGCTTGTCATACTGTACCTCTTCAAAATGCAAATACAACCTGTTGTGTGGTGTTGTGTGAGACGACAAACTGGCACATCTTATTCTAATTGATTATTCATGTGATCTTGATCTTTATGACTCTTTGTATCTATGATTCTGTCCCTTATCACATGCTTATAATGACGTGATGTATAATAAATACAGTTCATTTGATTTTCAAATAAAGTCTTACATGATTGTGAGGCAAAGAGCAACATCATCTCTACTCTTCTAGACAACTAAAGAGCTTAGAGAAGGTCCACTGAAAGCAAAGAGTGAATGAGGATGGTTTGAGATTTCTGCTAGCATACTTACACATACAGTGCTTAACAAATTTATTAGACCACCACCCAATGTAAGGTTTATGCCACAGCTCCTCTAAATTAACAGTATTGGTAATTACCAAAATCATTTTTTTATGTTTCTGTAATGGTTAATCCACCAGTATGCGCAAGCTCTATAATCAAAGTGATATTTTTAATGCTAAAATAGAATTATTGTTGTTATCTGTGAATTTTAAAATGTAACGTTTTATAAAAAAGCAGAAAAAAATAGTAAAGCACTTTATTATTATTTGATTAAGATGCCAAATTACAGTTATTTACTTGCATTCCTGAACAGAAAAGTTAGTTTTAGTATTTGAATGTTATGCTTCACTAATTTCTGAAGTCCAGTGTGCCGGCTCAAATTTGGGTATAAAAGCATGAATTCAGTTTGAAATTCCTCACTCCTGTTCAAAGTGGTAAAATATTGAGAACTCACTGAAAAGGAAAGAGTCCGCATTAAAGCACTTCATGATGATGGATGGTCTTTCTCGTTTTCAATGCCAGGTGGTCTAATAAATTTCTTAAGCATTGTAACTAACTGCACAATACAAAACCTGTGGTTCATTCACAAAGAGTAAAATTCTATGTTGTGTGATTTTTTTTAACTTATTTTTTCCTCTGCATCTCTGAAACCTCAACAAATTTTTTTATATTAATCATTAAGCCTTTAAATTATAACACTGGTAATGTATTTTTGTTAATATATTATTTTAGTTTAATAAAACAAAAATCCTACATCTCGAAAGATAGAACAAGAAATCGCTCTGTGATGTATAATTTACATTTAAAATACTTGAACTTTCTTTATCTTTTTTCAGATAACTGGCAAAGGACAGGTACGTTCATTGGGTAAGCTCAGTGGATTTTATATTTTGTATCTGTTTTTCCGTGTGCTAACCTCGAACATCAATGTTTCATGGGAAAAAGAGCCATAGACAGCCCATGAGCAAGGTAGAGGAAAAAAAGCAGCCAATCAGACTGGGCTAAACACGTCTACACACCTGGTTATGAGTCTGGTTGAAGAGAGGAGAGGTGAGAGACAGACTTTTGAGCTAGAAGCTAAAACAGTGAGAAATAGAAGACAGGTTAGGTATAAAGTACTCCTATAGTAACTAGAGATAGAGAAATTATGCAGAAGGAAGAAATCGATAGGAAAGAGAAGAAAAGAAAAAAAATTAAAATAACTTCATGTTTTCTCTCCATCTAAAATACTTGAGATGTAATGCCTCAAAACTCAGAGGTGATCTCTGGAGTTATGACAACATAACAACAGGTTAACCTGTGCAAAAGCAACATTTCTGAAAGCCGTTTGTTACAAAATAACAATGCTGACAGCCATGATGCTATGAAAATGAAATGGCTCATGATAGATAAACTAGTCCCCAGAGGGAATAATCCTCTGCAATTGTCGTGAGTGAATGAGTGTGTCAATTAATGACTGTGCAGACCTTGGCTAGATAGTCCTCCACCCTGCTGTTCTGTCCCTCAGTCACAGGGTTGAGGAGAGAGAGTCCCAGGCCAAGACTCCTGTTGAGGGGCCCCAGTGTGGCCCCATAGTTGGCTGGTGAAGCCAAAGAGCTCATGTCCAGTGTTGGCCCAAGGCTACTGTTTGTGATCAGAGACCTGCTGCGCTCATTGAGCAACTTGGAATTAGCTTCTGCAAGCCGACCGTTGGCCCTGTGAATGGAAAACAACAAATTAAAACTGTCTGCTTGATCACACTAGCTGACTGCATCTACTGATTAAATGACTTGTTCCAAGATAGTTCACTTTAAGACATGAGACACAAGCACTGGTTCTGCAGAGTCTCCTATAGAACAGCTGGTAAGGTATTCTCACCTCTCTAGTTTAGCAGCTAGTGACTTGCGTAGACGCAGTTCCTCTGTGTAGAGTTGGCGGTATCGCTCAAGCTCTGTGCGTGTGGAGTCTCTTTGGTTAAGGCTGTCCTGCTGGGTTGTGCGGGCCCGGCCCAGCTCCCCCTCCAGATCCCGGATCCTCTGCTCCAGCTGAGAGCGCAGGTTAGCCTCATTGGCAGCTTTAATCTGATCGAGTGCTTCCTGGGATGCTGCCTGGGACTGGGAAACACACACACACACAATCATTTAGCTAAGTCTTGTTACTATTTTTGAATTAAATATTGGGTTTAAATCCTTTGTAAATCATAACACCCTCTTTTTATTTGCATATCATCTCAGCTTTTATGGAAACCAGTGAAATTATTGTTGTCAGTTATTCTGATTTTGTATTTTTTTTAGGTTTCTTTTATATTTCTCTTCCAGCTGTGCACGCTGTAGCTTTTTACCTGGAGGAAGAGGTTGACCTGCTCCAGTTTCTGCTGTATCTCCTGCCGGGCCCTTTCCTCTGTGTCACGTCGATACTGCTCCACATGGCTCTGCTCCACCTGAGCGGCCTCCATTCGGCGTCTTAGGTCCAGCACCTCTTCCTCCAGCTGCCTCTTACTCCTCTCCAGTAGGTCATTACCGTGGCTCATGCTCTTCAGTGAAGCCACCTGATCCTTAAGCTCCTCATTCACCTTCTCTAGCTGGCTGCGAAGAGATGCTTCCTTCTCCAGCTGCACCTGCAAATCATCCACCTGAGGACAAAGGAAATGCTTGAGGCCAAGGTCTGGCAGCTGATGTAAGAGACTGAAGAGGGTGCCAGAGAACATTTCTCAAAATGCACTATTTTAGTAATATATTGGGTAATACTGGAGAGTGCTGTGTCAGATGGACAAACCCTGTCTTTCATTCGTCCAAAGGCCCCGTCAGTGTGGCTATGTCTGCCCACATCCACTCTCAGACTGCTCATAGGAGAACCAAATTCAGCACCACCAGCTTCTTGATCTCGCAGTTTCTTCTTTGCAGTCTTCAATAAGGTTCGCAGCCTTAAATGCATAAACACAAAGTATATTTCACACACAGAAATACACAAAGCATATATCCAACACAAACCAATCCTCTGAAAATTACTACAAACAGCATATTAATAAAATATATAGTTCATAAGTATCTGTTTTAATTTCTGATTTTTTTTCAAAATT
The DNA here is from genome assembly GCA_015106735.1 of Paratilapia polleni. Taxonomy (NCBI): domain Eukaryota; kingdom Metazoa; phylum Chordata; class Actinopteri; order Cichliformes; family Cichlidae; genus Paratilapia; species Paratilapia polleni. The sequence continues at coordinate 4,809 of VUQI01027028.1, forward strand.
ATAGCATTTATTATACAACCAAATTAAAGTAAATGTATCTCACAAAAATTACATACGGATGTAACAAGTTTAATTTCAAGACATATAGATGAGCACAATCAAGTCAAACACAAAATATAAATAATTGGATGAACAGTAAGTCTCATTATAAAACAAACACTTCTGCTGGGAATTTAAAAAGCACATCCTTACACAGGATACAGATACCGGTGCACCACAGTCACATAAGCAAGGAAAGGCTGCGCTCTACTGGTTCCTAGGTGTACCTAAACAGCACAAGGAGGTATTGCCAAAGGTGAGGAGGGCACAAGGAGAAAGTTAGGAGTCACCTGTACATTTCTTTTTGAAGCTCTGTGTTTCTCTTTATCTCTTGATCCAGACGAGTGTCTACAGCTTTCTTCTGCTCCGCTATTTTCTTGGCTTTCTTCTTTTCTATCTCCATCTGGAACGTAGGAAACAGGCAGATAAGTTCTGATGGCCACACATTCATTTGTTATCATAGCATTAGCCTGTGCATAGAAGTGTCAGCTTGCTCACCTGGGTGGTCAGTTCTCCTTTCTCTTTTTCAAGTTCTGCCAATCGCAGTCCTAACTTAGAGCGGCTCTTCAGCTCCTCCTCCCACAAGGCCTGAGAGTCCTGGGCTGTATGAGAGAGCAAGCTTTGCTTGTGCACCTAAAGAAAGAAATGAAATACATATACATAAAGAAAAGAATCTTTACCAAAAAGAGGCTCCCATCTGCCTGTTTCCATTTTCAAATTTCAGCTAGCTCCTCATCTGACCTGAGCAGCTCTGATGCAAGTATAAACTAAGTTGTGTTTTTGTCTTTGTTTACCTGATCCATGTTTTTATCAGAACTTGATTTCAGCTATAGAGAAAATATGTTATTGCGTTTATAACTCGATTTGTCAAATAGGGACGTTTTTAACTTAATGTCTTTCGCTTACAAAGACTTTAAAAGAGGAGTAGAGTAAGAAATAGAAATATAATAAGCCAAAGGTTTTCATGGTGAGGAAACAAAATATGCCACCAACCTCTCTATTGAGTTGGTCTTCCAAAGTCATCTTACTGCTTTGGAGGTTTGTAACCAAGTCCTCCAAGTGACTTCGAACCTACAGAAATAAGAAAAGCTTCTTAAAAAGAAACTAAAGATGGATTTTGTTTTTTTGTTGGTGACATAGCATCTTTCGAAAGAAGAAGACTAAAGGAAGTAACGTGCATCATGCAAGCCAACACAAGAAAGAGTGAAAAACCCCACACACCGAGATGAGGCTTAAGGGAGAAAACTTTTTTGGTCACCAAGAAAAACCTCAACAGACACAAAGATTTTTCTTTTCTCCTATTTTTGGATTCCTGGTATAGCAGCTTGTACTAAAACCCCATAAAGCACCAAATAAATAGTATGATTTCATATTATTATTATTATTATTTCATATTGTTTTTGAAGATATAAATTATAATCCCACACAGGAAAAGCTAAGTCTACATCCACAATACTAACCCCTCCTCCAGGTGAGCAGTCAGATAGCTGGAAAAAGATTGTAAACCTTAAAATATAGTATTGACTTCATAACATAAAAGTCACTTATTTGACATCATGAGTGTATTACAAAACTTAGATACTGTATTATGCCGTTTAGCCACAAAAAAATAATAGCTAAAGCAAATTATGGAGACTCTGTGTGTACAGATAATGGGTTTTCAGTACTCACCATTGCAGCTTCCTGAGCCCCTTTCTGCAGTGCATCAATTTTGTTGGACTGCTGCTTTGCAGCAGCTTCTAGTCTAGCGTTCTCAATCTCCAGCCTGATGTGACATTAGAGAGACACTCTGCATCACACTCTATATACTCTATAGTAACACATAGCTAAAGAGGTGGCTGAAAATGCTTCTATCACATATACAGTATAATACACATTTATTTATGTGTTATAAGGTTTGCTTGTTCTAGACCTTGATTTTACACTGATTACGCCATATGATTTTTGTATATGTGGAATCTATTGAAAACCCAAGTGTATGTCTGGATGGCATGTGCTTGTATGTACCTTTGCACTGCTTCCTCCAGCTGTTTGTTCATGGTATCAGAAGCTGCCGAGGCAGACAGCGCCTCCTGGAGCTTCTGAGCAGCAGTGGAGAGCTCCTTTTCCCTTTCATCCAAACTGTTCTTAAGGCTGTTAATACGTCTCTCTGCCTGCACATACTGATCTTCACTTTGCTCTAGCTGCATGACAGAGACCACATCCACATCATCAGCAACGGTAACAGCAATGATCTTAACAGTCGGTTTGGTGAATATACAAGTTGAAGGTTGTTCCTGATCATGATTTACTGACCTATTCCCTAAAAATAATGATAATGATCCATGTAATTTCAGTAAAAGTTGAGATGGCCCATTTCCCACCAATACCTTTCCTTTGAGCCTGTCCAAGTCTTTGAGGAGCCGAGCCTTCTCTTCTTCCAGGTCGTTGCGATAGCGCGTGTTGACCTCCAGAGAAGCTTCGCTCATCGACAACTTCTTCAGCGAGTCAGCGAGCTCCTGCTGCAGCTGCCTTAGACTAGCCTATGCAAACAGAATTCAGAGAAGGCAAGGTGTTGAAGGGACACCCTTAACTGACATGCGGAAGAAAGGCTAAAAGTGGGCTTGGAGAAATAGGTTGGGTAATCTTCTTAGCCTGCACAATCTTACCTCTCTTTCATTCTTATCTTCCTCTAACTTGTAGACCTGATCACGGAGATCTGCCGCCTTACTGGCAAGCTCCTTATTTCTGTCCTCCACTAGTTGTACCCTCTCTTCACAGTCAGAGCGCAACTTGGACAAAATGTCACTGAAGCGCTCTTGGGCATCCGTCACAGCACGCTCTTTTGCAACGCCTTTGTTTTGGGCCTCTTCTAGCTGTTGCCGTAGTAACATGGCCTCACTCTGGGCTTGAGCTAACCGCTCTTGTGTGGCCTCTTGACGTGCTCCAGCACGGCCGACCAGCTCCTTCTCAGTCTGCAGAGCTGTTTCTAGCTCCTTAACACGTGCCGCCGCCTGTCCCTTCTCGCGCTGTAGCACTTCCAGCAGTAGGCCTTTCTCTGTCAGCTGCATTGTGACCCGATGAACCTCATTTTCCATGCTGTTTGCATGGGACTCTGCCTTGGCCAACTTCTGGGACAGGCTGCTCACTGCCTCACGCTGACTGGCTGCTTCACCTTTGGAAATAAATGCGTTAGATAAATTCAACATTCCCAGAGTGAACCACAACAAGAGACAGAACAGGAAGGAGAGATCAAGTCCTCTTACAGCCATTCACTCAGTTTCATGGTTAAGAATGATGAAACAGTTGGCTTTAATTAAAACCTGAGAGTTACGGCAACTGACACATTCTGCATTTGCAAACTGGTGTGCCTGTTTAATAAATAGCTTTCATGGCTCTAGGAACAGAATGCACCTGAAAGAAAGCACAAATGCTTGCCTAGCTGACGTTTTGAGAAAATTAGATTTATGAAAATCTTGAGCTTGGACATATCCAGCATACCCAGTACTACTAACCAGTGAGTCTGTCTTTGAGACGCTGATGTTCCTCTTTCTCCCGGAGCAGAGCCTTCTCCGTTTCTGACTTAGCTGCTAGGCAAAGCTCAGCCTCCTTTACAGCTCCAGCTAGACGGATGCGAGTTGACTCAACCTCCCCCTCCAGTGTTTCACGAATCTGACGTTCATTTTCCAGACGGGTTGTTGTTATTGCCAACTCAGATTTAAGGGTGGTCAGCTGGTTATTGCAGTTGAAAACAGCTTGGGCGAGGGCTTCGCTGTTAAGTTTGAGTTCTCGCCGAGCATCTTCAAGCTCTTCTTTAAGTGCCTCGCTCTCCTCCGTAAGGTGGCTCTCTTTGACACTGCTTTGAGCCCGCAAACGCTCAAAGTTTGTCCTCAGGGTGGTGAGCTGCTCCTGTAAGGTAGCAGTCTGCTGCAGTAACTCTCGCTCCCTGTCACTGGCTTCAGTGAGCTGAGACAAGACCTGTGGACATTAGGAAATGATTTGATGGGTTTTCTATACAATGCTGATTTCCAAATTTAGGAATTATTTCCAAAATGTAATACATACGAGTATTAAGCATCTTTTAAAACCTTACTGCATCAGCATTTTTTCAATTTCTAAAATTTTCAAAACCTGAAGGCCAGTTTTACTTATAAAAACACACATCAAAGTTTAAATCACAAAATAAGCAAGTTCTAAAATGATAGAGTGCAGTCTGTGTTGATTACTTCATTGCTTTTGCTCATGTTTCTTTTGTTTTCCTCCTCCATCTCTTGCTGCTTTCGCAGATGGCTGCTCAGAAGATTCTCCTGCAGAGTGCGCGCACTGCGCTCCTGAGCCAGCAGCCTCTGGGTCTCACTGTGGTCCTCTTCAAGCTATATAGATGACACAACCCACTCATGTAACAATAATAAATACATAATTTAAATAAAACATTATTACACATATTACATCAATATTAATTTAAAAATTTTTTTGTTATTAATTACTGTCAAAAATAATACTTTGTCAATTGATACCGTCATGTGAAAAAGGAAAAGTACACCCTCTTCACCTGGTCCTTAGAAGGTCTTAAAATGAGTTAAATACAACTTCAGATGAACAACAACACATGACACATTACACTGTGTCATTATTTATTGAACAAAAACTAAGCCAAAATGCAGACAGTGTGTAAAAAACTAAGTACACCCTCACTGCTTTCATAGGAACTGAGAGGGTAAGTAGCAGCCAGGTACAGCTAATCAAATGCACTTGATTAATTGATCATCAACATGTGTGAACACCTCTATAAAAGCAGAAATTTTGGCACTTGGTTCATGACAATTAGAAAAAGATGTAAACAAGTATGGCTTGTTTGGAAGGGTTGCCAAGAGAAAGTCTCTTCTCTCTAAAAAAAAAAGCATGCAAAGTTGTATCTGAACGAATCACAGGACTTCTGGAACAAAGTCCTTTGAAAAGATGAGAGCAAAGTGGAGATGTCTGGCCATAGTGCACAGCACCACATATGGAGAAAACCAATCACAGCATATGAGCACAAACTCATACCAACAGTCAAGTACGGTGGTGGAGGGGTGATGATTTGGGCTTGTTATACAAGGACCTGGGCACCTTGCAGTCATTGAGTCGACCATTAACTCCTCTGTATACCAAAGTATTCAAGAGTCAAATGTGAGGCAGACAGCTAAATCTTGGCTGAAACGGGGCCATACAACAGGACAAAGATCCCAAACACACAAGAAAATCAGAATGGCTGAAAAAGAAAAGAGTCAAGATGTTGCAATGGCCCAGTCAAAGGACAGACCTAAACCTGACTGAAATGCTGTGGTAGGACCTTAAGAGAGCTGTACATAAACAAATGTCCACAAAGCAAGCAACATTGTAAAGAAGGGTGGGCCAAAATTCCTCCACAGCGATGTGAGAGACTGATAAGGTCATACAGAAAACGATTACCGAAAGCTACTGCTGTTAAAGGTCGCTCTACAAGCTGTTGAATCATGGGGTGTACTTAGTTTTTCACACACTGCTTCTGCATTTTGACTTAGTTTGTGTTAAATACGTAAATAATGACATTGTGTAATATGCCATGTTGTTGTTTATCTTAGGCATTTAGCTAATTTTAAGACCTGGTAAGGACCAGATGATTTTTTTTTTTGTTATGTCCTGATATGTAAACCATATAATTGAAAGATGGTGTATTTTGCTTTTCACATGACTGTATAATGATCTAAACAGTAAACACAAATGATTTAACAATGATAAAATTTAAAAAAGCAATGAATAATACAATAAAAACAAATCACTGCACACTTATGTTCACAGAAAAACAACAACTGAAATTTAAGAAATGTACCCGTTTCATGTTGTTGACCAGTGTTCTCATCTCCAGCTCCAGGTTCCTGTGTACCTTCTGTCTCTCCTGAATCTCTAACTGATGCTGCTCCTCCATCCTCATCAGCTTATCTGTAGTGGTATTGTACTTCATGGTAGTATGGCGGTGATTCTCCTGCTCCTGTCTGAGCTGAAATCTGTACAAATTTCAATTCAATTCAATTTTATTTATATAGCGCCAAATCACAACAACAGTCGCCTCAAGGTGCTTTATATTTTAGGGTAAAGACCCCACAATATAGACAGAAAACCCCAACAGTCAGACGACCCCCTATGAGCAAGCACTTGGCAACAGTGGGAAGGAAAAACTCCCTTTTAACAGGAAGAAACATCCGGCAGAACCAGGCTCAGGGAGGGGCAGCCATCTGCTGCGACCGGTTGGGGATGAGGGGAATCAGAAGAGAGCAGACAGAGACAGGACAAAAGACACACTATGGGAGAGAGACAGGGTTAATAATACCTAATGATTAAATGCAAGTGGTGTATAAACACATGGAGAGTGAAAGGAAGTGAGGGA
>VUQI01027030.1:5928-23625 GCA_015106735.1 Paratilapia polleni
AACCCCAAAATGTGACTTTTACTTTCACTATTAGCTTGTTTTCCACTGTTAGAATTAAGCATGTAAACACTGAAGAGGGAAATTTAGGTCATTGCTTCATCTGGACAACCACATCTATCTATCTAGAAATCTTTGAGTGAATTAACTTCTAATGTTTCTTCTTTGATACAACACGAGTTGTCTCTTTTTGAGTGTGACCCCGGAGATAAAGAGATAAACGCCTTTTAGTGTCGTGTTCGGGCTTTATCTTAATTGCCCACCTTAAAAGCCAGTAAAAGGAGCTAATGCCAGTCAGATAAGATGGTGAGTCACAAGGGTGAAAAGAGCAATTGTGGTTAATCTTTCTGTTGACAATGTATGATGAGAGGCTGATGACATTACAGCAGACCTCTCTCAGCAGTGCCCACTCACCTTGGCACACCTGAACACAATTTAACGTCCGCCTGAATAGAATTCACACATTAGAGAGATTTGGGAGACGTATCGAATTGGCCTCACATTCCTTGTGCATCAGTTACACACCCAAGGTACTGTCTCGTCTTCGGGACAGCAAAGACTTAGGCTGTTTTTGTTTAGATAAAAATTGGAATATCATCCCAAATCCAGATGTTGTATTAAAAATACAAAAAGAAAAAAGTTTCCTGAATTTCTTTGGTCAGTACTGCACACAAAGATGGTCCAGATTTACACGTTTACTGTGTTAGTTGACTAGCTTTTCATAGCTTTGATTGGTATTGGTTATATAATGTATCCTTCATGTATAATAAAATTAACAAACTGAACCACCCAGTAAAATATGCAAACTATTAAACTATTTACTAGTGGCTAAACCAAGTCAGCTGGAACAATATGAGCCTCTTAAAACAATGTCTATCCACATAAATAACTTATATACTATGTCTAAAATGCAACAGAGACAATAGTGTTATCAATAAACTAGTAAAGTGCTTGGTGAGATCAAATTGCTCTCTATTGGATGACCATTAGAAATGAACTTTTTCTTGCAGCTTGCAGGCCAGTTAATTGGTAGTAATCTCCAAAATTCTGCAAGAAGTTTTCAAGTAGACATTATTCTAATAAATAAAGCACATACTAGAAGCTATGAAACAAAACTAAGTTTTAAAAGAAAGTATGAAAGCTGTACAGTTGTACTGAACACTGGCTGGGAAAGACAAGAAGTCCCACAAAGCCTTTGATATCCGCAAGGGACCAGTTTCAACTTTAATGTTAACTGTGATTTTTTTTTTTAACTCACTGAATACACAGTCTATGTCTTTTGGAGTTTCATTCCAGTTTATTTAACAATTAAGATTAAATGCCATATGATGACTGTACACTCCGCCAACTTGGCTGTACATCCGATTTTGCCAGTGGGAACCTTGCCAACCCAGGTCCCTAAGGGCTACTCCAAGGACCTTGGCAATTCAAACCTACTCACTTAAAGCCATTAGTGCCCCAGTGTTTATGCTCCTCTCCCTTTGGCCAACAAGGCATGGATGAGTCCCAAACAGAAGTGGTAATGAGGTCCTAAGCAGCCTCACGGCTTCAGACACAGAGACTCTGGAGCAGAGCAGGCCAGTCCTGTCAGCTGCAGGGAACTGAGGCACAGAGAGGCCTGTAGTCCACTGTTGAGGATCACATGGGACTTAAAGGCAAATGTGATCCTGACACATTGTTCTGGCATGCATAATAGGGCCTTTTCAGGGCTCCTCAGGGGAGACCTGGGAGCCTGATTTTAAAGAAGTAACGTGACGTTGGTTTGATGGTTCTACCTCTTCACTTCTTTTGTCTCACAGCCTTGCTTATGGGAAGTTGTCCTATGACTCATGTCTTCCTGCGTTTCATTAGCTTTAAGGAAAATGCAACACAGATTAAGTAACACAACTTCACGTTGTTTCTCTGTTTTTCCTTTTTTTTTTTTTTTTTTCAGAATGGTCAGGCCAGGCTGTCCAGTCATTCTGCTCCATCTCTTCAGCATCTTTGCACACATAAGAGGTATAAGACATGTAAATATTGAGCTACCCTCCAGCAAACCATCCTCTACAGCAATTTCCTCATCTTTAAAGTTTGATGAACTCTTGTACATTATTTTTTAAGGTAACACTCAGGATATCCTGTATCCATATGGGCCTGGCCATAGGGATCTAGAGACTCCAAAGATGGATGATGGGAGTTCTCCCGAAGTTACTTTACTCATCCCCTTTATTTTCTTCAATATCCCCTACCGCTCCATCTATGTAAGCCTGGAACTCCACAATGCTTCAGTCATCACTTTAAACTGACATGTTGGATCAGGACACTCCAACACAACCCTGTTCTGTCTTCTCACAGGTCAACAACAATGGTGTAATCTCCTTCAACGTGCAGGTTAGCCAGTTCACACCAGAGGCTTTTCCCCTGAGTGACAGCAGATCATTTATTGCTCCACTTTGGGCAGATGTGCACAACGGCATCCGCGGGGATGTGTACTACCGGGAGGCCACCGAACCAGAAATTCTGGAAAGGGCAACACAAGATGTCCGGAAGTATTTCAAAAACATGCCCACTTTCACAGCCACCTGGGTCTTTATTGCAACATGGCACCAAGTCACCTTCTATGGAGGAAGCCAGACAACTCCGGTAAAGCTTGAACTCATGCATAATTGTCATATAAACTATCTCAGTCATTCATTTCAACAAGTTACAGCATGTGGAAAGGAACTGGTGTGTAAAAGCTTTCAGCAAAAGGGAGTTTTTTAATGTCAGCATCATTCGCAAACAGTTTTATTTAAGACGCACCGTGGACCTTTCTCAGTCTAACACTCTGGAAATACATTTGTTTCAGATTTCTTAATGTTATTAGAAGATCAGTACCACTATAACCTTTATGCATCTAATACTGACATTGTTCCCACATGTTTAGCCTTTCCTAGCAAGGAGGAAAATGCTAGAAAAGTTTGATCAGAAAGGAGAAATATGCCTTGGAACATTTCCTAATCTGCTGTATTTCTCAAGTGCACACTGGCTTTAGTACTGTATATAAAATACATCTACAAACTTCAGTAATTACCCTCTGGTTGCTATTTAAATATATTCATTATAAGAACTAACTTAACTATAAGAACTATGTTAAGTTGGAAGGCCACTCAGATGTAATGCTGTGCACATGTTTGCATATATTTTATGGTCCCCAAACAGTTTCCTTGACCATCCCAAGGAACATGAATAAGATCAAATCAGAAGATCAGGTGTTATTGGTAGCTATGTGATATTTTTTGTTAGATGCATGCAGTTTACCGAGCTTACGTTACTGTATTTTTTGAATGCTGACTACAAACTTCCAGGACCAACCCCACTTCTGTTACTGGACCAGTAAGCGCTTATTTGGTGATTTACTGTAATTGTAATTAATGTTTTGGTTGACTCTGTTGCAGAGTGGACTAGTAACCAGACAGCTGACAGTTCATCCCCAGCTCATCCAGTCTACCTGTGGAAGTGTGCTTGGGAAAGTTACACTATATAGACAAAAGTATTGGGCCACACCTCTTAATCTTTGAATTTGGGTGTTTTCAGTCCCATTGCCACAGGTGTATATAATCAAGCACCTAGCCATGCAGTCTGCCTTTACAAACATTTGTGAGAGAATGAATCGTTCTAAAGAGCTCACTGTAATAGGGTGCCACTGCTGCAACAAGTCAGTTTGTGGAATTTCTTCCCTCCTAGATACTCCACCATCAGCTGTAAGTGGTATTATTGCAAATTGGAAGCGTTTAGGAACCACAGCAACTCAGCCAAAGAGTGGCAGACCATGTAAAGTTACAGAGCTGGGTCACTGAGTGCTGAGGTGCATAGTGCATAAAAGTTACCAACTCTCTGTTGACTCAATAACTGCAGAGTTCCAAACCTCCTCTGGCATTAACATCAGCACAAAAATTGTGCGCCAGGAGCTTCATGGCAAGTGTTTCCATGGCTGAGCAGCTCCTGCAGGTGTAATGTGTAGGTGGCCCAGTATTTTTGTTCATATGGTGGGGCTTGTAGATTAAAATTTGCACCAGCCAAAATTGCCCTTTTTGTTCACAGAAGTATGTGTTTTAGTACATTTAATTAAGATAATACATTAATATGTTGAACACAAATTTAAGGACGAGGCAAGAGCAAAATCTGAACCAAACCTTTTCAAATATATTTATTAATATTTATCAGTTCAACTATAATACAACTCACAAAATTTATCAACCTGTGTGGCAGCAAGCTTTCCAAGATTTACCCACCAAATTGAAAATCTGTCCAAATCTGGCATTTGATGAGTGTTCATTTCAGTCCCTGGGTATGTGTGTGATAGTAAAAGCAAAAAAGGTTCTTGTAAGTGCGAATGGCTGAATGTGTCATGTAGTGTCAAGCTATGTGAGTGGTCAGTAAGACTAGGAAAGTGCACTATAAATGCAGTCCATTTTACCATTTGAGTGGGATTCACTTCTTAAAAACACTTTAAAATGGTGTTAAAGCAGCAAATAAACAATTAACAAAATATTTAATTTTGTTAATTTCCAGCATTTTACAGCAGGGTTCTTGCTTTAAAGTTGGCTAACTGCTCTGCAATTTTTAATTAAATGATAAAATTACTCTTCCATTATGCTGTTTTTGTTAAATTTGATGTATATGCCTTTTTTCTCTTTTTTAAAATCTATTTAATCCTTTTGTTTGATTAAAAGGTGAACACATTCCAAACTGTACTCATCTCAGATGGTGTAGCATTCTTCAGTATGTTCAACTATGGAGAAATCACATGGAGCACAGGAACAGCCAGTGGTGGAGATCCTTTAACAGGACTGGGTGGGACAACAGCTCAGGTACTCTCTCTGTGCCTCCAAGATTATTTCATACGTATAACAATGTTTTCCTATACGGAAATTATCTGAAGAACATTCAACCTGATGCCCCTCACAACTCTCCCCTTTTCAGTCAGGTTTTAATGGTGGAGATATTGGTCACTTCTTCAACCTGCCGGGATCACGGTCAAATGATGTAGTGAACATTGAACAGACAACTAATGTAAATGTTCCCGGGCGCTGGTTCTTCCGCGTAGACACTGAACTGATCAATCCTGCCAATGGCTGCAGCTACAATGGCAAGTCCAAACATCAAACACATAAAAATGTGCATGCAGGTTGAACCTTCACAAAGCAGCTATAGCTTCTTCACTCCAGTTTACACTAAAAGTAGTCAATGAAAGGCCACTCCACAACTACCTCTGTTTTGTCCTACATCCTTTCCAGGGCGTTACTACAGACGAGGAGAGATCTTCTGGTTGTCTGACCGGTGCTCACAGCGGTGCCGCTGCCTCGACATCGATAATGAGGTGCAGTGTCAAGAGGCTCCATGTGGGCAGCTTGAAACCTGCGAGCAGCTGGAAGGAGCCTTTTATTGCCAGCCCACTCGCACCAGCACTTGTGTGGTATTCGGGGACCCTCATTACCACACCTTCGATGGCTTCCTCTATCACTTCCAGGGCACCTGTTCCTACCTGCTGGCTCGGCCCTGCTGGGAGGTGGCGGGGCTGCCCTTCTTCAGTGTGGAGGCCAAAAACGAGAACCGTGGAGCTGCCTCCGTTTCCTGGCTTAGAGACGTCACAGTGGAGGTGTATGGTCACCGAGTCATGCTGCCAAAAGGAAGTTTTGGAACAGTCCAGGTGAGAATTTGTGGATATAGACAGTAAACAGATGGCTGTTCCCCTCCTGGAAATACCTACCTGGATATGCAATGTAAAACTCTACATTGTAAATTTTACTGGACTCCCTTCTGTTTCTCCTCACCCCCAACCAGTCGCAGCAGATGACTCCCCCTCCCTGAGCCTGGTTCTGCCAGAGGTTTCTTCCTGTTAAAAGGGAGTTTTTCCTTCCCACTGTCACAAAGTGCTTGCTCATAGGGGGTCGTTTGACTGTTGGGGTTTTCTCTCTAATATTGTAGGGTCTTTATCCCACAGTATAAAGCGCCTTGAGACGACTGTTATATAAATAAAACTGAATTGAATTGAATTAAATTGGTTAATGATTTCTACCTGAATCCATTGTTCCCTTACCAAACTTTCCTGTTTCTCTCTCTTTAGGTGGATGGCTTGGTGAAGACTTTACCAGTCCAACTCCAGCTTGGTGCTGTCAGGGTGTACCAGTCTGGGGTTGCCGTTGCTTTAGAAACAGATTTTGGACTCTTGGTAACTTACGATGGCCAACACTATGCATCCATCTCCCTACCGAGCTCCTACTTCAACAACACTTGTGGCCTTTGTGGTAATTATAACGATGACCCTGCCGATGATCCCGTACTACCTGATGGCTCTCTAGCAGAAAGCGTGGTGGAGTTGGGAGGCAGCTGGAGAGCAGAGGACGCAGACTGGAGGTGTACGGATGGATGTGCGCAGAACTGCAGTGTGTGTGACCCTCTTACAGAAGCCTTCTACTTTCGCTCAGACTACTGTGGGCTAATCAACAAAACTGATGGACCTTTTAGGGACTGCAGAGCTGTAGTGGATCCTACAGCCTTTGTGTACAGCTGTGTATATGACATGTGCAGCAACAAGGATAATATCACCACTCTGTGCCAGGCTATCCAGGCCTATGCGCTGGCCTGTCAGGCCCTTGGAGTCACTATACGACCTTGGAGATCTCGCACCTTCTGTGGTGAGATTCAATTTGCTAAACTCTATCAATTTACATGGCTACACTTATCTACCATGTGTAATCTGGCATAATTTCTTTCCTCTTTTTGTTTCTCAGCTTGGTCATGTCCAGAGTTTAGCCAGTATCAAGTGTGCACAAGTGCCTGTCCAGCGTCTTGCTCAGATCTCACCGCTTCCTTGTACTGTGCTCATCCTTGCACTGAAGGCTGCCAGTGTGACCCAGGCTACGTTCTCAGTGGTAGTCGTTGTGTACAGCGTGAAGACTGTGGCTGTGAGCATAACGGCCTCTATTACCCCCTTAATGAGACTTTTTGGGCAGGCCCCAGCGGTGAAGAAGGCGAATGTACCCTACGCTGTACCTGTGGGCCTGCTGGGGAAGTCTCTTGTTTCAATGAGTCCTGTAAGGAGGGTGAGGTGTGTGTGGCAGAGGTTGGGTTGCTGGGTTGCTACCCTCGAAGAGAGGGAGTGTGTTCAGTCACCCAGAACTCGGTGACATCCTCCTTTGATGGCACCTTCCTGCCATTCCCAGATGACAGCTCTTACTACCTACTGAAGCTGTGTGGTCCAGTACCAGCCAATGGCTCAATGGTGGAGGTGAAGATAGGCCGGCGGCTGGTCAGCAAAGGTCCTGCTTGGAAAAGACCTGTGGTAGTTACAGTGGCTAACCTGGAGGCACAGATGGGAGGGTTGGATTTTGATACAGTAAAGGTTAGTATTTTTTCACAAAAAGCAAATCTGCTTTTGGCAGTTGAATAGACCAGTGATTCCCAACTAGGAGTACAAGTACCACAGGGGGTATTTCTGCAGTAACACGGGATATATGGACAGATTCACTCAACTAAACTGAAAAAGCTGAAATTGTGATTTAATTTAAGAACAGGTTTAAGCAGAAAGGTTAATTCAAAAACATGGATAAGCAGTAGCAGTAGAAATAAACAGCCAAAATAAATACAGAAATGATTTAAATAGACAAGTATTGATCAAAAGGTCAACAAATGCGGCGTTAAAATGGGTCATGTATAGCTAACAGTTTAAGTTTTTAGGAAAAAATATGAATACATTGCTTAAACTGTTTGCATAAAGAATACATCAGCAGTTAAAACCGTTAGCTAACTGTATGGATGAACAAATGAAACAGCTAACTGCAAATATAAAATAGTTCCAATATTTTATCTAAAGGAATGCAATCAATTGCAATTATTATTATTAGCTAAAAATATAAACAGCTAGCTAAAATAGGTGGGAAATTGTTAGCTAAAAGAAACAGATTTTTGTTTTTTAAATGGATAAACTTTAAGGGGGAAAAAGTCCCATAACACAATCAAAAAGTATTTGTCAGCCCAAATCTGAGTGGTATACTATGAAGCAAGTTCAACACTGCCAGGATATTTTTCCATCATCTGACTTCACTTAATCTAACATTGGCTTTCAGGCTAAGAGGTCACACAAAGCTAGACTGGATAAGTCAACCCAGGGTTTTCCAGTCTAGCTACAGCATGTCCACACAAAAGAGGTGGTGTTGGCAGGATCTGACCAATCACAAACATGGACTGGTTTTATGAAGAAAAACAAAACATTAATATTAGAAAAATATGAAGAGGTTAAACACATAATACAGACTGAAAGCAACACAGCTGCTGCAGACAAAGCAGCGGTGTGAGTGTGTTAGAGGAAATGCCCCGAACAGTAGTTTAGTATTAAAAGCACTTTGCTCAGTAAGCCTGGAAAAACCTATTTGAGGAAGGAAAGCTAACGGTATCACAGCTCTATCACTGAGACACGGGAGAATCTGATGGATTATAATTGTTATTTTAAATAAATTAGTTTATATAGTTTTAGTTTTTATTCTTTCAGCTGCAGCCACGGTGGTGTTCAACGTTTTAAGAGCAATTAAAGAATAAATAGAAAAACAGACTTCAGAGGCTTAGTCGATGAGCAAATTTGATGTACGGTAAACAAGTACAAATGAGCGCTCTGTTTTAGGATCATATATTAATGCTTAGAGAACAATGAAATTGTTGTAAAATTGTTTGCAGTCAACAGGAAAAAAAGCAAGGAATAAAATTACATCTAAGAATCTGTATTTCTTACTGATGCGCATTAGGGAAAGACAAAGACGCTCTTAAAAAAACTTCATACCCTCTTACTGTCTGTGTACAGAGGACCAAGAGATTTTTTGGGAAAGGTGACACTATTTTCTGGGGAATTTATTGGTCAGTAGGCAGTGATTTTGTAGCTGTTGATCTCTAATCTCGAACATAACCAGCTCTGGAGCTGTAGCTCTGGGTTAGGTCTGCAGACACCATGGCAATGTCCACTGGTAATAAGTGAACTGCCTTCATTGTACAGAAAACTCAGGGTTAACCCCAAAGTTACTTGGATAAGCCCCTGCTTCATAGTACACCTCTTTGCTGTCTGTGTTGCTCACAAAATAGTTTTATTAGCTTATTAATAGTTTTCTAAACACTGAAAATTGACTAAAACTTTAGCACACAATAGCAGTATTTTTTTAAAACTGCAATGCTGATAAAGACCATTGAATTTAAATTAGAAAGGTTGCAATGATTAAAGTAAGCATCCATGCCCAGAAAATACAGCAATCACTATTGTAAATACAAATTTTTATTTTAAGATTTCAAGAAGAAAAACAGAAAAACTAAGCAACTGAACAAGAAAAATATTTTTTATTTAGTAAATGGATCAGACTTACTAAGAGTTAAAATTTTCACCATATGGGGCGCAAGACTCCTAAACTTGTGTAACAAATGATTTAACAGTAAAACTGTGACTAGGTGTCACAGTTCTAGAAAAGTAGTTTCTAATTTACCATCAGGTCCTGAGTGATCCTATTTCGAGAATAAACGATAGAATAATTGACAAAGTTCCTGCTGTTGTGTCACATTCAGAAATGAGAGAACAGCTCTCTTGCTCTGGAGGTACACTCGCTGGGTTCTATGAAACTGCAGAAATTTAATAAATTGCTGCTGGAAGCAACAAGCACAACTTTGGTTGCTGTCCACAATCGGACTCCAATCATTAATATCATCTTACAGAAAGGTCTGTGTGTATCAAGCAACTTAAGCATGTAAACTGTATTTTGCGTTTTCTGGTGTTTATGGACCAGTGTTGGTGTTTAACAAGCCCGATGTTAAGACTAAAAAAAGTGATCGTAACATATCTTTTCTTTTTTTCTTTTCAAAAATCACTAAGATCTTTCACCATATTTGGTGTGAGATTTGTTTGGGCAGCATGCAAGCATGAAGATAAAAGCATGTGTCAAATATCAGAAGCCTGAGAGCTGCCAAACTTATTATACTAACTTGTTCACATAAATACATGTTGGAACATGAAAGGTAGTTTTAACGAAGGGCTACTCGAGTCTATCTGACATGGCATTAGATGTAAGTCAAATGAAAAAGAGCCTGGGAACCTCTAGAATACATTCTACCTTTTTGTATTTCAGGTGAATGGTGAACCAGTGGCACTCCCATATGTCCATCCAATGGAGACAATGATGATCTACAGAGCACCAGGCAACGCAACAGTGGTGGAGTCCCGTGGTGTGCTTCGTGTCCACTACACACACCAAGGATTCCTCAATATCTCCCTTTCAACCCTCTTCTACAATGTTACTTGTGGTCTTTGTGGTGTCTTCAATAGCAATGCAACTGATGACCTTCGCCTACCCAATGGACGCCAGGCAGAGTCTATAGAGCAGTTCACAGAGGGCTGGCGGTCCATTGCTGATGATCTTACCTGCAACGGGGACTGTGATGACCTGTATCGCATGTGCACAGACTTGCGTCTTTACCAGAGTCCTTGGATGTGTGGCAACATCAATGACCCTGGGAATAGTTCCTTTCTTGCATGTCATGCAGAGGTCAACCCCTCACCATTCTTCAGGAACTGTTTGTATAACATGTGTGTGAGGGAAGGGAACCGTTCAGCCCTGTGTTCTTCACTGCAGGCTTACGCCACCGCCTGTCAGGATGCTCAAGTAGGCCTCACTTCATGGAGGAGTGCCACCAACTGTCGTGAGTAACAGTTTTGGTTGTTACATCTATATAAAAGACAGACGTGACCACCTCGATGTCAACCATTGGCTAGTAAGGTCCCGGTGTGAGGTCTCAAACTGAGTATTTTCCCTGTTGCCATCTCGGTGTTTTGAAATCTGACGTCACAACGAGGGGTGGAGCTGAATGAAAAATCAAGGGATACTGCATGCTCATACTTGTCAATCACAGGGCAAGCCCACCCTAAATACATGTGTTAAATTGGCGTCATCCTCCTTTTTGAGGCTAATGGGGACCAGAATTTACAAAACGAGTTCGGTAAGACTTCAAAGTAGCAACTGAGGCCATTAACTTACAGGAAAGGAAGGTGATTACTGAGGTCACACATCAAGGGTACAGAGGGCCATTTTTCCATAGACTTCTATACAACCGGACTTCTTCTTGAAACCAGAGGAGTCACCTCCCGCTGGTCGTTAGAAAGAATGCAGGTTTAAGGTACTTGTGCATCGGCCTCATTTTTCAGACGCAGAAAGTACATCCATCTTTTATATATAGTTTATGGTTGTTTATCATCAAACTCAGAGTAAAAAGGAAAATCATCTCTGCAGATCCAAAACAGAGATGAATAGCCAGACTAACTCTGCCAAAAAATGTGTGTTACTTGTTAGCCACCAAGCTTTTTTTTTTTTTTATCAATCCGCCCATCCATCTGTTTGAAGACTATCTCAGCTGTTATAGGACGAGAGGCTGGGTACACCCTGGACAGGTCGCCAGTCCATCGCAGGGCTAAGAGAGACAGACAACCATCCAGCAGTTAACACAGTGTGTATGTCTTTGAACTGTGGGAGAAAGCCCACACAGGCACAGGGAGAACATGCAAACTCCACACAGAAAGGCCCCAGCTGGCTGCCGATTTCAAAACCAGGACCCTCTTGCTGTGAAGCGACATTGCTAACCACTACACCATTGCACCACCCTTTTTTTTTTATTATTTTTTTAACAGTAAAGAATGACCATGACTTTAAAAAACAAAGAAAAGAAAAAGTCCAAAAACCAAAAACAAACTAAAAACATAAAGTGAAGTGTCCGTATTGGAAAAGACTTTCAGATTATACCCTTAAGGTTTGTGGTACCTTAAACCATTCCCAACTGCCACTCCATCCCCTGCCAATATAGGTCCAGTACATGGGCAAGCTTTTTTACAACACATCAGAAAGTTTTAAAAGTCTTATTTATTTCTATGCATATAGATAAAACATGTAAAGAGACTGATATGAATTTGGTGTGAAGCATACATTATCAAAGAATTTTAGTTAGCATTTTCTCCCTGTTTCCTGTCACTGTGGTAGATCCACAAACACCACCAATATTTTAATATTTAATTTCCTCTGCGGCAGAGGCTCTCAGACTCTTTCTATCATCTTACCTTTTTGGAGCTGTCATTTTATCTTATCAGCACAGCAGGAAAAATACAAGTGGAACCCATACCAGTGATCTTGTTTGAGCATTTAACTGTGTATCATGAGGCCTGTATCTGCTGTGAATATTTGGTTCTGCTCTACAGTACACAAATATCTACCTCTGCTATACTCCACCACTATCAATCACATGTAAAAACATGTAAGGTATTTAACTGAACACAGTCAGTCAAAGGTTGAGCTTAACAGTTTTACGCTTGGCTTCAATCTTGCTTTCCATGACCTCTCTCTTCTATCTCAGCTCTTCCCTGTCCAGCGAACAGTCATTTCGATGAGTGCACTAGCGCCTGCCCTCTGACTTGTGCCAACCTGGACGAACCTGAAGAGCCGTGTCCACTGCCTTGTCAGGAGGGGTGTCAGTGCGAAGACGGCTTTGCACTGCGGGATGGCCTGTGTGTGGCGCGCAGTGATTGTGGCTGCATGTACCACGGACGCCAGCTGGCCACTAATCAGACTTTCTGGACAGACTGGGAGTGCCAGGAGCGCTGCTACTGCAATGGCTCTGACAACAGTGTATACTGTCAGCTCGCACCCTGTCACCCTGAGGAGTACTGCCAGGAGAATGACGGCCTGTATTTCTGCCAGCCCCACACTGAGGCCCTGTGTGTGGCAGCCGGTTATGGACATTTTCTGCCCTTTGGTGGTGTGCCGTTTGAGCTGCAGAGCTCTTGTACTACTAGGATGGTCACCACCAACTGTAGGAGGGAGGCCACGGACCACACAACCATCACCAGAACTTTTCCTCTGTTTAAATTGGCAGTTCGTAATGAGGAGAGAGACACAGGCCAAGCAATTTGGGTGAGGGGTTTTGTGCTGGAGGTCTACGAGTATGAAATTGAAGCATCTCGAAGCTACAAAAACACAGTCACGGTAAGCACTAGACTCACATATGAGAATGCCTGTGGAAAGAGGTAATCTTTAACATATTTTTTTTGCATGCCCTGTGAAGGTCACAGTTATTGCATCTGTGAGGACGTGTTATTTGTAATCAAGCCGATAGAATAACCAGGCAGAGGGTGAATTCCTCTTTGATTGGCTTAAGATGGATCTAATTTCAATGGGCATCTTTTATCAGGCTGGATTTGGCTCAGACAAAACCCCGACCCTGAGCGACATTTGGACCGGGTTCACAAACCGACTAAAAGATCTGAGGAGGAACAGAAATGACACACCCACTCACACACTTGCTCACACACTTTTTTCTCTAATTTTCTCCATTTGACTCCCTCTCTCACTTGGACAATTAGATTGAGAGGAATTCACAGACACCCTTTCAGTCAGTCTTAATAGTATCTATTCATCACCTGGGTTTCCCCACATACTTTGAAAACATGCAAGTCAGCCAGGTTAGAAACTCAAACTTGCTAGTTGGGATCTTACAGTAAATATTAAACCTGTTCAAACTAGCACCAGTTTTACGTGTTCTCTCTTCACTCAGGTGAATAAGGAGCGTTTGTACCTTCCCCTGAAGCTAGGCCCAGGAAAGGTTAATATCTTCACCTTCGGCATGCACCTCATTTTGGAGACAGACTTCGGCCTGAAGGTGGCCTTTGACTGGAACACTCTCCTCCTGTTGACTTTACCCCGCGACCTCTACAACACTACCTGTGGCCTCTGCCAGGGCGTGCCCCTATCCCCACCCACCCTTTCCACCACTGAGTGGGGCATGGCCTGGGCAGAGAGGGACACTTTTTGCCAGGTGGGCTGCGGGGACTCCTGCCCTCGCTGTGGCCTGGGAGAGAAAAGTGTCCTAAACGACACCCCTCTCATGGTGGCTGATGCCAACATGAACATCGGCACTGACAATGATGCGAACGAAGTCAACACAGGCATACGTTTCCACATCGGGGATGGACTGTATGTGTTTGTGGAGCCCGAGGCAGTGAGGCTGTGTGGGTTACTTGTTGATCGAGGAGGTGTGTTTGCACGTTGTCACAGCAAGGTGGCGCCAGCATTCTTTTATCAAAGCTGCCTCCAGGACACCTGTTTGGACCAGGGAGCTCAGGATACGATCTGCAACTGGCTGCAGATCTATGCCAGCACCTGTCAGACCCAGGGGGTGCCTGTCACCGGCTGGAGGAGCGACACACCGTGTGGTGAGTAGATGTTTGGGTTCAGCACATGCTTTGGCTCGGTGTCCAGTAATGGAGTTTTTCCCATTGTATTACACATGATATATTTTCTTTCTTAAATTCAGAGCCATTGTTTTAAGTTTGAGATATCTGTGCACTATTACTAGAGATATTCTACAATGAAAGTGAATTCAAGCCAATTTAATTAAAATATATTTATATACCAACCTCACAACATTATACACAGGAACCTAACAATCTCCTAAGAGCAGCATTTAGAGACAGTAGGGAGGGAAAACTCACTTTTAACAGGAAGTAATCTCCAACAGGCTGAGGGAGGGGTAGCCATATTCCGTTTCTGGTTCTAGTGACGGGAGAGTGAAGAGAGAAAAGAGGAGATTAGAAAGAGTATAAATATCAAACATAACATTGCACAAACTAGGGGAGAACGCACAGATTTAATAACATGTAATAATGGCATATGAACATATGGGGGCTGAAAATAAGGAAGTAGAGGTGAAGTGCTCAGTGCATCATGGGAGGTCCTCCAGAAGCCTGAGCCTATAGCAGGACAATCTGGGCACCCACAGGCTAGTCTGTTAGTTTAGCTGGTATAGCCAGCAGACATCTGGACTAAGATTTCCATGCAGATCGATTAAAAAAACTAAAATAAAAAGGTATAACTTTTTCAGACACTAGGAAACAGTTATCCGATGCATTTCAACATATACCATCCCTCTTTTGCTTTCCACATGGACTGTTTGTCTGCATGTAAAGGGAGCTTGCTGAAACCCTATGGGTCAATGGACACCAGAAAACCTCCAGCACCAAAAGCTGCCCTTGCATACAGAGATTCATTGCAGCATAACTAAGGGATGGTTCAGACTCATCTGATACAGCCCTATCTTTAAGCTTTATCAAAAAGGGAATTTTGAAGTCTTATAAACCCAAACTGGGAGCCAGTTCCTCAGGAGAGGTGCCTGATAGCTGAAGGGTTTACCTCGCATGCTACTTTTGGAAACTCTAGGAACCACAAGTAAGCCTGCACTCTGACAAGCAATAGGTCCTGAAACAATATACTGTGAATAATCCACAGGCCTCACTGTTATCAATAAAAGTTACTGTTTTATTGAAGAAAGTAGTTCCTGTGAAAATAGGTGAAGAGATCTATACAAACCAAGTTTAATTTAACCCAAGTTATATAGGTTTAAGGTACATAATTTAAGATAAAATAAAGAAGAAGGGAGAACGTTCCAGCACAGCAGTCACCAAAAACACAAATTGCCATTTTTAAATTTTCTTTGTACATTCATGCATTAACGAAAAAAGCTATGTCATGCTAAAAAAGTGTTGATAGGGATTTTGTTTTTCTAATTTTGGATGATTATGCTAAGCTAGGCTCACCAGGTTCTAAGACCACCTCTCCTCTTCCTATTCTCTTATACTCTTAAATAAGTACATTTCCCCAAATATAGCTGCTGCAGGGCTGCATGAGCTCTTGATGTGGCCAAACCCTCAAAACCTAACACTTACTGACACCTGAAAATTGTAGAGTGGAGTTAGTGCAATCGTTAGCTAATATCTTTGCCAACCTGCCTGCTCCCAGTCCAGAGCTGTCCACCTAACAGCCATTACTCCAGTTGCATGTCGGTTTGCCCGCCCCAGTGCGCCCCAGCCCGCGGCCAGAGGGACTGCAGCCAGGACTGCGTGGAGGGCTGCCAGTGTGACCAGGGCTATGTGCTCAATGGCAAGAGCTGCATTCTGCCTCAGAACTGTGGCTGCTATACTGATGGCAAGTACTACGAGGTCAGTCCCCCACCCGGCTCTACATGTAAATTGCACGCATACAAAAATAAATAAATAAATGTTTTTATATCCATGTTAAAAAAAAACTTCTCTGGATCATTTAGTGCTGTTTATTATAGAAGTAATATGTACGCAAATAAACAAAACTTTTCTTGATCAATCAATAAAGGTAGTTATTAACAACAAAAACCTATGTTGTAAAAATGCATCACAAATGTAAAATTACACTATAGATGTTCATGTCACCTGAAACTAGGCTAAGTTCTTAAAGCCCAAAGTAACTGTGAAAGTTGCATGCTTTCTCCTTCTTGGGAATGCATATTTAACATTTATAAAATAGTTAAAACACTATCAGCCAACTAACCAATGTATCAGCTAACTGTTTCTGCTCTGATCTTAATAAAAAGATTTCTTTATTTTAGCCCAAGCAGCTGTTTTGGAACAGCGACTGCACCAAACGTTGCCAGTGCATCGGACGAAACCTTATCCAGTGCAATCCAAGGCGGTGCAAGGCGGAGGAGGAGTGCACCCTACGGTTCGGAGTGCGGGGCTGCTTTGTGCGACGCTCTCAGCACTGCGTGGCATCAGGTGGTGGAGTCTTCAGGACGTTTGATGGGGCGTCACTGCGACTGCCGGCCTCATGCTCCTTTGTCTTATCCACAAACTGTCACAAGCTGCCTGACCTCTCTTTCCAGCTCATTGCTAACTTTGATAAATGGAGCACACCCAATCTCACCACCATCTCCCATGTCTACCTTTACATAAATGAGGAGAATATACTCATCTCTGGCAGCACTGTCAAGGTAAGCGGAGGCTTTCACCCACTATATAGTTACTGTGAATTAAATGATTGCGAAAAGGATCAGCACTGCAGTGGATTGTATGGGACACCCCTAACCTAACTGCACAAATAACAGATCTCAACCATTAGACATGAGATCATCCATCAGCTGGTAAAGGTTTATCCAGCTGAGTGAAAGCTTGGTTCGCATTGCCGGCAGTAAATCAGACCCATTCCCAGTGGGAGTTGGACTCTGCCAGGACTGCTGTGGGTTGCCGGATGTTCTCTCTGCTCTGACTGCTTCCCCCGAGACCTGGCCCCAGATAAGTGGCAGAGAATGGATGGGTGGTGCAAAAACACAAACTTAATGCTGGTGTTGCTTTGTATATGCAGCATGTACCCCTGTCTCCCATTCTTCTTCGGAGCAAGGTATTCCCATTTCAATCATTACTGCCCACTCTAAGACATTAGTGGAAATAAAGCAGCTAAACATAAAATATATTTGTGGTGGGCAGCCACATACTGTGCAGTAACCTTGAAACTTTCACACGTTTACATCATTTACAGGGTTAATTGAATAATGTTTTGTAGGTGGATGGCCTCTGTGGATCGCCTTATTGCTAAATGATGACTGTTGAATATTCCACAGTCAGATATAATAACACTACTTATATCTCCATCAGCTGTGTTTTATTTGCAGAGTATACTACCTGAAAAAAAGCATTATTGGCCATTACAAGTATTTCTGAATCATTACCTAACATGAAATATTAAATCACTGGACACCACTGGATTCAAAGTGGTGGTTTAGGCAATTAAATTTGTGTTTTTGTTTTTGTTTTTGTCATATGCTCAGTGGTTCAGCTCCTGGTTCTGACATATTTAGGCAGCA